>FXXK01000846.1:164774-196910 GCA_900184695.1 Betula pendula
AAAAAATATTAAAAAAAGAATTAAAAAAATCTAAAACTTAAAAAAAAAAAAAATGACAATTGGGGAAGGGGTGGTTGGAGCCACCTCCATGGCCGGTCTAGGAGTGGCCAAACCACCCCCAATTGTCTTCACCTTTTTTTTTATAAATATATTTTTTGTCTGCATCATGTTTTGAATTCAGTCCTTTTGGCATTTACTTTTATGCGTTTTCTTATGATATGAATGTAACTTTTTGAGGAGTGACTTTCGTTTATAACTGTAATTGTTATATACTTTTTCATAAATGTATAGTTTGATAATTTGCACTTTCATATACTAGTATTACATGCTTTTCACTCTTTTTAGACAAATAGTTTCTTAAAAAATTACAGTTTGTATAAAGGCTTTTATATAATACCTTTCGTGTCATGGATGCTCCTTTTTAGCTTCTTTAAAATTGCTATTTTCTATGAGTTTGCTTGACTTTTGTTAAGAATCACAAATTAATTGCATAAAAATCTTTTGAAACTTTTTGTCTATCGCTGAAACGCATCACTTGAACCAATAGTTGGATAACTTAAATATTATATATTTGAAAAGCCATAATCCTTAAATAGCTCATTTTGAATAAGATGATTCGTATGAATAAAGAAGTTTTTCTTAAAGAAAATGTTAACATCTGAACTAAAATACCTTTTCCCAAATGGTGTAAAGCCACTCAATTGTGATAATGCTACATGTAGGGGCGGAATCAGGATTTGTAGTTTAAAGGGACAAACTTAAATTAATATATATAGTCTTTTCATATGTGTTTGTGATTATTGCAACAATTAATTAGAACATAAAACTTTAAAAAATTTAATTATTTAATTTCTGCTTTAATTTTTGCATTTTCATTTGCTATGAGAAAGAGAGAGAGTCTTTTTACAGAGAATAAGAATCACAGCTTCACATTAAAACAATGTAGTTATGAGATAAGAAAGACAGATGAAAGGCTGAATCAAAAAATTGGTATGAGTGATTTTGATGCCTTGACATGATGCCGGAGAGCTTCAAAATTTCAAAACAATTTAGAATTTCGTTATTTAGAAGCCAATTGGAGTCTCAAGTGTGAAGGAAACTAAATAAATGAAGGTATTTTCGGTTTTCTACATTGAAAAGGAGGGCAAATTTGAAAGAAAAATTTAAGTGGGACAAAATTATTATTTTAAAAGGGACAAATATATAAAAATTACATAGTTTAAAAAACATTTTAAAATTTTTGGGGGAAAATTCGTCCCCCCACCTATACCCTTCGGTCCACCCCTGGCTACATGGTCTAATCCTTATGAATAATGCTTGTTGTCCATCTTTTTTTCTCCATCTTTGTCCATCTTGTATATGTGGACAAAAATAGACCCTACAAATACAAAAAGAAATTTTTTAAAAAAATAATAAAAAAAAAGCCACATGTGCAAAATGGACAAAGATAGAGAAAAAAAGATGAACAACAAGCATTACTCAATCCTTATATATTGTTTCTCTATTCAACTTCCAAAACAAGAAAATTTCTAAAGTGGTATTAGGAAACCAATGGCCATGAAATTTCTGCAAAAACCTATGATTTCTGCTGTAGGTGGGTATTTGTATTGTAAGCTAAATCTTAGTGACAGTTGCAGAGATTCAAAGGAGATTTCTGATGAAGAAGAAGAAAAATACTGAAAATGATATTCAAGGATAAGAGCAGCTTCGAGAGGCTCAATCTCCATAAACATTACAACTCATAGATTCTTTTCTCCCTCCTCTCCTCTCTGAGCTCACTGGATATAGGCCAAATTCTGTTAGAAAATATTCTAACAGAATCACAGCTGGCCATTCCTTTCTTACCTAAAACGCATAAAACTAGACTAAAACGCAGGAATAGAAAATTACAAAAACGCATAACATGACAATTAAAACGCAGTACAGGGAAATAAGTGAAACGCAGAAATTAAGGCTAAAACGCTACTCCTCTATATTCTTCCAGACTTGTGAGTTGGTCCTTGGGCTGTGTGGGTCAGAGCTTGGATTGGGTAAGGTTGTTTGCTGAGTTCCACATACCATGTCTTCCTCCTTCCTTCACTGCTTCGGACTGTTCTCCATAGCCAGCATCGATCACTCCTTCACGCACCCAACAGGTTCCCCCCCTTCAGAGCACCTTGCCCACAAGGTGTGGGTACTGAGATTGCAGCTTCCAGAGGCTTTCCCAAGTATCGTCCTCAGGCAAGGCACCCTTCCACCGAATCAGAACCTCTGTAAGTGCTCTTCCATTTTTCTTTGCTAGACGTCGGTCCACAATCATCTGTGGTTCGGGCTTGAGTTCCCCATTAAAATCGACCGGTGGTAGTGTTTGAAGAGGAGTAATTTGCTGACCTATTTTTTGTTTCAGGCAAGAAACATGGAAGACCGGGTGGATTCGGGAGTCTTGTGGCAGATCCAGCTTGTAGGCTACCGGTCCAATTTTCTGCAAGATCTGAAATGGGCCAAAGAAGCGGGGTGACAGTTTCAAATGTTTGCGCATGGCCACAGACTTCTGTCGATAAGGCTGTAAACGAAGGTAGACCCAATCGCCTACATTAAACTCCCTCTCAGGTCGGTGTTTGTCTGCCTGTAATTTCATACGAGCTTGAGCCTGCTGCAGGTGTTCCTTGAGGATGGTGATGATGGTGTTGCGGTCCTTTAACTGTGTGTCTACCGCAACATTTGCTGAGGTACCCGGCACATAAGACAGTAGGGCTGGAGGAGAGTACCCATAAACAGCCTCAAATGGAGTAAAACCGGTAGACGAATGGTGGTTTGTGTTGTACCACCATTCGGCCATCGGCAACCAGAGGCTCCAGTCTTTTGGTTTAGTCCCAGCGTAGCACCGTAGGTAAGTCTCTAGGCATTTGTTCAAAGCCTCAGTCTGGCCATCAGACTGAGGGTGATAAGCTGAGCTGAAAGCCAATGAGATACCCTGCAAGTGAAACAACTCCCGCCAAAACGAGCTAGTGAATATCGGGTCTCTGTCAGAGACAATTGTCTTCGGCATACCATGTAACTTCAGTACATTGGCCAAGAAAACTTGAGCCACTTTAGAAGCAGTATATGGGTGGGAGAGAGTTAGGAAGTGGGCATACTTGGTCAACCGATCTACAACCACAAGGATGACATTGGAGCCATATGATAGGGGTAAGCCTTCAATGAAGTCCATAGCAATATCTGACCATACCCTAGCAGGAATGGGTAGGGGTTGGAGTAACCCAGGAGGTTGGACAGTTTCATGCTTGTTGGTCTGACACACTTCACATTCCTTAACAAATTTTTTAATGTCTTTCCTCATGCCCTTCCAATAGAAGTCCATCTTGGCTCTCTGCACAATTTTATGGTACCCGGAGTGGCCAGCAGTTGGGTTGGAGTGAATGTAGCTCAATAATTGCAATTGAAATGGGGAATTCTTAACCACCCAAATGCGTCCTTTCTTCAAGATTAAGCCCTGCTGAAGGGAGAAACCCTTAGGAGTAGGCTGGCCCTGTTGAAGCTTGAGGAGAAGATCTTTGGTGTCAAGGTCAGACATATAAGAGGCTTTTAAATCCTCCACCCAAGTTGGGGTGGGAAATGAGATGAGAGAGATGGAGAGTTCCCCCGGATCAGAAGGATCCTCAAATTGACGAGATAAGGCATCAGCCACCTTATTCTCTTTCCCCTTCTTGTACTCGATGCTGAAATCATAACCGAGTAGCTTAGACAGCCATCGTTGTTGAGAGACTGTACCAACTTTCTGTTCTAGGAGAAATTTCAGGGATTGCTGATCAGTTTTGACTTTAAATGGACGCCCCAGCAAATAAGGGCGCCACTTTTGGACCGCCGTGACCAATGACAGCAACTCTTTTTCATAGGTGGAGAGGTATAAAGCCTGTCCCTTTAAGGCCTTGCTTAGAAAAGCGATAGGCTGCCCTTCTTGCATTAGGACAGCCCCTAAACCAGTACCTGACGCATCGCATTCGATAGTAAAAGTCTTATTAAAATCAGGCAAGCGTAGTACTGGAGGGCTGGTAACGGCCTGCTTGAGGAGAAGGAAAGCCTCAGTGGCTTCCGATGTCCAAAGAAAAGCATTCTTTTTCAAAAGAGCAGTCAAGGGGGCTGCCAACATACCATAACCCCGGATAAACTTTCTGTAGTAGCCCGTCAAGCCTAAAAACCCTCGCAAGGACTTGATAGAATGTGGAATAGGCCAACGAAGCATAGATTCCAGCTTGGCAGGGTCAGTCCGAACCCCTTGATTAGAAATGAGGTGACCCAAGTAGTCTATCTCGGCAACTCCAAATCGACATTTAGAACGTTTGGCATACAGCTGGTTAGATTGTAATACTCCCAAAACAATGCGTAGGTGGTTCAAATGCTCCGATACAGACCTGCTATAGACCAAAATATCGTCAAAAAAGACTAAGACAAATTGTCTTAAGTAGGGCCGAAATAGATCATTCATCAAGCTCTGAAAAGTTGAGGGTGCATTAGTAAGGCCGAACGGCATTACTAAAAATTCATAATGGCCCTCGTGGGTTCGGAAAGCAGTCTTAGGAACATCGGAGGGTTGGACCCGAATTTGATGATAACCCGACCTCAAATCCAGCTTGGAAAAAATTTCAGCCCCATGTAATTCGTCCAATAATTCGTCAATGACTGGAATGGGAAACTTATCCTTAACAGTCTCTTGATTTAATGCCCTATAGTCCACACATAACCGCCAACTTCCATCCGCCTTTCTCACCAACAACACGGGGGAAGAGAAGGGGCTTTGGCTAGGTGTAATTACCCCGGATGCCAAGAGTTCCTTCACAATTCTCTCAATTTCAGTTTTCTGAAAATAGGGGTAGCGGTAGGGGCGTACAGTAATAGGTTGTGTTCCTTTGAGCCTAATGTGATGGTCATGACTCCTTGGAGGGGGTAAACCCTTAGGTTCATCAAAAACAGATACGAATTCAGCCAAGAGGTGTGAAACAGGTTCTGGAACAGAGTCATCTTCCTCCCCCACCGCAGGGGATAACAATTGTAATAAGAAACCCTTGTTTGCTGAGGGAGAAGGTTTGAGAAAGTGCTGGCCTTCCTCCACAGTGAATTCCTTCGGGTTTAAGCCAGATAATAAAATAGGTTGGCCCTTAAGACTATACTTCATAGTCAAGAGGGAGAAGTCCCACAAAATAGGACCTAAAGTCCTCAACCATTCCACACCAAGAACAATATCACAGCCTCCCAAAGTAATAACAAAAAAATCAGTGATGATTGTGGTACCTTGCACCTTAAGGACAACTGAGTTGCATTTCCCTTCACTACTGATTTTGGCACCGTTGGCCACCTTCACTTGGAGCTGGAGGGTAGGAATGACACTCAAGGGAACTGATTTCAGCAAGGCAGGGTCCAGGAAGTTGTGAGTGCTTCCGGAGTCAATCAATATCACCACCCTTTTGTTGTTGATAAGACCTTCAAGTCGCATGGTTTTGGGACTCAAGGAGCCGGAGACAGCATGCAGAGAAATCTCTGGCTCAGAACTATCTCCCACAAGTAACTCAGCAGCAGGTTCCACTCCTTCAGTAGAGTCGTAAAAAATCTCTTCCCCTTTATCCTCCATAGTTGACTCCATACCAGTCAAGAGGTAGATTCTAGGAGATTTACAGCGATGGGCTGGATTCCATTTGTCATCACAGTAATAGCACAATCCTTTGGCTCGCCTTTCTTTCATTTGATGTGGGGTAATGTTTTGTACAGGTAAGTTGGGTGAAGGCTTAGAGGACTGAGCTGCGGGTGGATTAGAAGGCTGTCCAGCAGAGGAAACAGAGGAATTCCAGGGTTGCTGCCGGCTGGAAGCAAAAGAAGTATTGGGGTTTCTGTATGATTTTCTAGTGCTCACTAAGTATTCCTCCTGCAAGCGGGCTAAACCAAAGGCAGCATTGAGGGTTAAAGGATTAAGCATACGCAAGGGAAGGCGGATTTCGTCCTTCAAGCCGCTTAGGAAACAGCTCAACCGGTTGCCATCCGAGAGACCCCGAAGACGGTTGGATAGTGTTTCAAACTGTGTGGTGTACTCAGCTACGGTGGAAACCTGCCGCAGTTTGGTAAGAGCCTCCATGGGATCGTCATAGGCTGGCCCAAATCTGGTTAGCAATGCTTGGAGAAACACATGCCATGTGGGGAATTGGCCGGACTCCTCAGCATCTTGAAACCACACTAAGGCTTCACCCTCCATATGGAAGGAAGCCATGCGTAGGCGTTGAGGCAGAGGGGTCTGATAGTAGGTGAAAAATTGGTTCACTTTATAAGTCCAAGCTGCTGGATTTTCTCCATCAAACCGAGGGAAATCAAGTCGTATAGCCCTGGTTTGGATCTGGCGATTGCCCCTGGGAAGGTCCTGCTCATCATATTCATCGTCCTCTACCTCCGGCTCGTCAGGTGGACGTCTCCTCTCATTTCGGTCAGCATGGTCATGCAAAAGGAACCTGCGGTCATGGTTTGCTGGTTGCGCAGGAGGGCGTTGCTGGTTGGCTACAAGGGTGCGGAGCATATCAGACATTTCAGTGAGCTGAGTTTGGAAGGCCTCAGCTTGCTCCCCACGTTGTTTGATTGCCTCTTGGCATTCCTTGAGAGCTTCAGTGATCTGGAACAATCTGGTACCATCAGCCATTGGAGGTTGCAAAAAAAATTTTTTGCCAAGGAAGTGGTAGGATCGGACGTCTCTGATACAAATGTAGTGGGTATTTGTATTGTAAGCTAAATCTTAGTGACAGTTGCAGAGATTCAAAGGAGATTTCTGATGAAGAAGAAGAAAAATACTGAAAATGATATTCAAGGGATAAGAGCAGCTTCGAGAGGCTCAATCTCCATAAACATTACAACTCATAGATTCTTTTCTCCCTCCTCTCCTCTCTGAGCTCACTGGATATAGGCCAAATTCTGTTAGAAAATATTCTAACAGAATCACAGCTGGCCATTCCTTTCTTACCTAAAACGCATAAAACTAGACTAAAACGCAGGAATAGAAAATTACAAAAACGCATAACATGACAATATAAAACGCAGTACAGGGAAATAAGTGAAACGCAGAAATTAAGGCTAAAACGCTACTCCTCTATATTCTTCCAGACTTGTGAGTTGGTCCTTGGGCTGTGTGGGTCAGAGCTTGGATTGGGTAAGGTTGTTTGCTGAGTTCCACATACCATGTCTTCCTCCTTCCTTCACTGCTTCGGACTGTTCTCCATAGCCAGCATCGATCACTCCTTCACGCACCCATAAACATTTCGCAAATCAAAATCCTTATTCTCCTCCTTCATTCACAGCGGTTTTCCCATGACCTTCAGACTAGGTACGACTGCCCCTTTCTCTAAAGTCTTTTGGCACATTATCGGCAGCTACTATGGATTTCAGGGTTTTCTCCTACGGATTGACTCAGAAAAGAAGGAAGAGGCGCAGACCAAGGCACTGGTAGGTAAGTTTTATTTGCTGTACTGTTTTTTCCCTTCAAGATCTGTTTTTCTTTGATCTATTTTTTTCCTTCAAGATCGGCGATGGTGGAACCGGTAAGTTTTATTCGAGACTACCTGCAAGGCTGTCTAGCCGAAGTAGCTAGGATAATTACTTGACTTTTTATGCGGAGGGCTGCCAATTGTAAAATCTGCATTCTGTACATGTGTAATACTTCAGATTTGAGCCACAGGTGTTAGAATTAGATGGAAATAGACTTTGTGAGAAGTATTGTATGCATCTAATTCAAGTTATGTGGATGTTTCTTGATTATTTTCTTTGTGGGGCCTTATGCTTGAATTCGTTTCTGGTACCAATTTGGAAATGCCTGATCATATGATAGCTTTAGTTTACTTTGGATTGAGCTTTGAGTTGTTATACCTTGAGGTTCTATGATTGTTTGCTGAAAAAGTAATAGCAGAGGATTTATTTGCTAGAGAATTTTAGCATAGACCATGTTACATGTTCCTTGGTATAGAAAAATTGCTTGGAATTTGTTCATAACAAGTTGGGAATGCAGTTGTACAATCCCACATAAGGAGGCTGCTCTCAAGTGCATGAATGAGATTGACCCTATTGCCAAGGTATCTGATTGTACTCTTCATCTAGAAATATTTGCATGTTGCAATTTTAGTTACCTCTTTGATTTTCTTTACAGAAAATTGGAACAAATTCTGTTTGGACGATTCTTGTTTCTTTTTTAATAGTTCATTAAGTTGGTTTTGTTCTTTTGCAGGTTTGAATGGTAAACATCCTGCAGCCGGCTCACCCTTAGCTGGAAAATTGTTTGTTGTCTTGTGAGCAGGTGGTGCTGGCAAATCACTTGCCTATGGTGCTGCACAAAAGGGAGCAAGAGTTGTTGTTGCCAATCGTACATTTGGTAATAATCTAGCTCTTTCTTTAAGACATAAACAATGAGCTAAAATTTCGAAAATTCCTTATCTATCATATTCTTTTTTACCACAAAAACCATATGCCTTGTAGGATCTAAAGTTTATGATCACTTTTTTTTTATCAAGTTGAATCATGATGCGAGTCTTTTCTTACAGAACGAGCTAAAGAGCTGGCTGACAAAGTTGGTGGACAAGCTATGACTCTTGCTGAAGTAGATAACTTCCATCCAGAAGAAGGGATGGTTCTTGCAAACACTACATCTGTGGGAATGAAACCTAAAATAGATGAGGCCCCTATCTCCAAGGTTTGCCTCATCTATTCCTCATCTTACTTTCTTCACTAAATTTTACATCTAAAGGTTCAACAAACTTTTCCTCTAAAGGTTCAATAGATTCACAAGTTGACATAGATTCTGATTATATTGATTTATAAGAAATTCTAAGGCAGCTTCAAATTGATTTGTTATTTTGAGATGATAGCGTAGATTTGTCGAACGTTTTTTTTAGGATTGTTACAAAAACTTTGCACAATAGTGGAAAAACTAGATGAAACTTTAAGATGTATAGTAAGTGATATACCCTTTTGCATGGTTAATTATCTGCAAATCAACAGTAAAGATTTTCAAGGGTTTGCTGGTACAGAGTAATTACATCATGATAGGTCATTGTACTCATATGCCTAAGAATTATTGTATTTTTTTAAATTTTGCAGCACTAAGAAATTGGTTTTAAGATAGGAAGCTTTGAGGATGAGATCTGCAGTGGTAAGCTATTTAGAGGATATATGAAAATTACAATGTCTTTGGCTCTCTTGGTTAACAAATGAAAAGGGAGGGAATGAGAAATTATGGACTTGTTATGTACAAAATTGAAGCTCATGCTGCTGATTCTTCTGTTTGGCATTGCCCTAAGTAGGTGGGTAAATTAGAGTGTTATAAAACAGCACATGTGGTTAATATTGTTTATGGTCTTGAATATTTTGTGGAACTCCAGTTATAAGGTTCACGGAATGCTTTATGTGATGGATAACAAATTATTGTCTTAAGTTCGTAAAACAATTGAAGTGGGATGATGAGTATCTAAAATGACTTTGTGGGAGTTATCCCCTAAGGGTTTTCTGTACATTTAATTTCTCCAGGTATCTACATTCTTGCTGTACTTCCATTTACCAACATCTGGATTAATGATGGAATCTCAAAGAAGTTGATTTACTTTAATATATTAGGTGGACTTGCATTGCACAGGGCTTTCCATAGCAGAAGAGTATTTGACCAGTAAAGCTTGTGAATGATTGTACTGAGATCAAATGGTTAGTGATTAAATTTGCTAAGAAGTTTGCTTCAAATTATACATGGGAGCTGCGGCTTCTGCACTTTGGGTTCTGATTGTTGTGATGGACAATTATTTTCAAGCAGCGATATCCTTGTTTCATATTCTTTTGGTCTTAGATTTACCACCAGTGATTATAGGTGTTCTTGGGGCTTGTGTTCACATTTCCTCGAATCACTTATTGCTCTTATGTTAGGAACCTCTTACGGGTTATTTTGGGGGCTTGATGTTGTCTGTTTGAATTTCTTTCACTCTTTTTTGGGAGATTATCACGCTTGTATAGAATGTAACTTGGTAAGATTGAAAGATTTCAATGAGTTGTGTTTATAGCTAACAATCTATATATAAGATTAATAATTTGTGGAATTGATGATGAATGTTAAATATTGGTGGCTTTTTATTATTGTTTATATCATAATGTTTAATATTTGATTTATTTATTATGATTTCAATATCTGCATTTGTTTTTTTTAAAATTTATTATTATTTTTATTTTTTATACAATTGATTCATATGGCATTTTTATAATTTTTAGTTTTAATTTTTTTTTAAACGCCGGCTACCTATGCCGGCGCTTGCAGGAAACGCCTGAGGAAGCATTTCCAGCGTTTCTAGAAGCCGTCGATAATGGTGGCACTCCGGCGTTCCCCTGAAAACGCCGGAATAGGCAGCCGGCGTTTCCATGAAAACGCCGGAGACACCTATTCCGGCGTTTTTCAGAAGCCGCCGGTGATGCTACCACTCTGGCGTTGCCCTAAAAACGACGGTACAGATTTAGCCGGCGTTTTCTGCAGCAAAACGCCGGTACAGATTTGGCCGGCGTTTCGGAAAAAAACGCCACGCTTGGTTGAGGCTTCACCAGCGTTACTCCCAAACGCCGGGCAGCACTTTGCCTGACAGTGTCTCTTCCGGCGTTCAACACAAAACGCCGGGACCATGTATCCCGGCGTTTTGTATGTCTCTTCCGGCGTTTCTTGCACGCCGGGAGACCTCTGTTTTTTTGTAGTGCATATATGTGGTTCATATTCATGGTAACATATTTACTTCAAAGAATTGTGCCGAGATTTTATGCTAGAGCTTTGTAATCAGTATGTGTAAGCCTAATATGACATGTTTGAGTGTTTCCTCATGGAGAATATTCTATGTTGAATACACGATTTTCAATCTATTATGGATGGAGTATGCTTTTGCATTGCCTGAAAATAAATTTGATCTTTTATTTTCTCACAACTTTGCAAATTTTTGCTTGATTGAATGTTAGCTATTGGAAAGCAATAGTTGATCTTAGAGAGCAGAGACTTTAGTTTGTTGGTAAAATTACGCTTCAAAAACACAATTGACAAACCAACTAAAAAGTTCTTTTGCTAGTTTGTGATTGCCACAATTACCTGGGTGATTCAACTATTTCAATATATTTGAATTACTATTTGACTTTATTGCAATTTGTCCCAGTAGGAATAACTTTTGAGTTCTAATCTACCCTCAAATGGAGGAGTTTTATCCATCACTTTCAAACAAACTTAAGAGTTTATCTTTTCCTCAAATCAACTGATTAACAAATTATACTATATACATGTCAGCTAAATATTGGTTCTCTAGGACTATTTCTTGGAAGATTGCTTACTAATAAAAGTAGGAAACAATCTTTGTCAGAGACATGATGAAGATACTCGATGCTTGCTTTCAACATGAGCAAGACCAAAATATTGTCTAAAGATTTAAATTTGTGAAGAATATCATCGATTCTTTTCCTTCCAAAACAAAAATGAAAAGATTGTATATTATTCATTATCTTTCAGTTTTGTAACCATTTAGTAAGTCAATCACTTCCTTTGAAACATGTCTCACTGTATAGATGACACATTTTATAAATATTCTACCATTTCTTCATAGCATATTTAATTAAGGCTTGGCCTTACCTCAATTAGGTAATCCATTTTCAAGAATTGCAATATTTTTCAGTACAGCTTTCCTTATCACCTATTAGTGCGTCATTTTCTGTCATAGCTCAAACTACAAGCAAAAGTTGGCATTTGTTTTTTTCCACATTGATAGTGCAGCTCAAGCGGGTTTGAATATAAAGTAATTATCTCAACTTTTTTACTGGTGCACGCATTGATTTTTTAATATTTTGTTTGATAATAGATAAGATGGATGATGTCTAGTTCCACTCTCGTTGGATCACAGTCTGCTGCTATCTGTCTTCTGGAATAAATGTTTTTGCTTCATTTTTATTGTTTCAGAATGAGATAATGAAATGCTTGAATATAATGAGAAAATTGTGAAGGCTGAATTTTTAAAATCAAAAGATCATCTCAAATATTTTGTTTTTCTTTTTATATCTTTGGACAACTGTTGTTCAATCTCTAGCTGTCCTATCCGACATATCTTCTTCAATCTTCTCCTCCTCTGGTTCTTCATTATCTACTAGAACTGGCTCAATAACTATCCGGTACTCATCCTTCGCCTGTGGAAGATTGCTTAGGCCTGAGCGCAAGTTCCTTCTCAAATCAGCTTGTCTTCTTTGATCAAGTTTTGCACTATCATGCATATCCATAGCTTCATTAATATGGAGCTCATCCCTGATGGGAGTTCCCTTGGGCGTCATATTAAAAGAATAGCCATCTCTTGAAAGGGAAAACTCTTTTCTATTTTGCAAGAGAATTATGATACTGGATTGTGTGCCTTAGTCTTCATCCTGGATGAATGGGTGCATTCATACTAACCATGGATCTTTTTTTGTAACTTAATCTTTTTTAGGGACCTGCTCAAGCTCAGAATTTAAGGGATTCTCTTGCTGAAGTGAAATCTGATATTGTGGTCAAGGTGATTATTATTTTTATTTTGGGAGTTTATTACTTTATGCTTTTGCTGTCTAATAGATTTTTCAGATGTAGTTTATTCTTTCTCTCTGAGTATTGATTTTCTTTCTTTGTTAATATGGATTGGGCTCAGAGTTGGAGAAGTATGACCAGAAAGGTCTTTCTGAGTGCAAAAGACTAGCTATTGGTCACTCTAAGCTATTATTTGAGATATATCAGAAGAAAAATGATCCTTTCTTTTTATCTTCTTAATGTGAATGTGCAAGTTCTGGTTATAGGAAGTAAATGCTGATGCTAGTAGCTCTTAGTGTCCTAGATCTTCTTGATTGTTAATAGCTCCCTGTTCTGTTTTCTTTTGTTTCTGGACTATGGTATATAAGACGATGACAACTCAACTTCCCCGATACCTGCAGATTCTGCTAGCGCAAAGATACAAGGAATCCCATTTTGTTTCTTGATATATACTTACCAACACTAATATCACTTATCAAATTTAAGAACCTGCTTTGCATTGGCTGTTATCTTTTGTCATCTAAATCTTTCAAGTTAATCAATCTTTCCTGCTTGTCGTTTGAACCAGCGGGACACGACCATCACGAAGATGAAATATTTGTGTAAGTTTTTTTGTGGTGTTTGTACTTGCATTGTCAGTAGCCTGCAGACTTGTAGCCGGTGCAAGTGATTCTCATAAGGTGTTAGTTTCAGGAGCAATAAGCTGATGAGGATGAATCTGAATTATCTGATAGCTATCATCTAGGTTTGAGATTTTCAATTTGGGTGTGCTTGTAGTATTAATTTCTCTAGATTCAGATCCCTGGTACTAATTTTTTTTGATAGTTTTGCTATGAGTTGCTTAAATAGTTTCATTGAATTTATTTTTTGCCATAAATACCCAACGTTGAAAGCATTGTTTGAAGATGTTACTCCTTATGCAATTTTCTTTTCTTTCCCCTTTTTTTATTGGATGATATGTGGTGAACTTGTTGGAAGAATATCGTAGGTCGTGGATGCATGATTTCTCTGTCATAACGCTTCAATTTGTTACTACCTCTTTTTTTTTCCAGCACATGTATAAGTTTATATTTTCTTTTCTTTTTTTTTTTCTTTTTTTTTTTCTTTCTTGCTCCCTGCTGCAGGGAGCTTGAGTAGGGAGCTCCCTACTTGAGCAGGGAGCATGCTCCCTGCTTGAGCAGGGAGCATGCTCCCTGCTCAAGGGAGCTTTTTATATAAATATATATATATAAAATAAATAAATAAATAATATATATATAAAAAAACGGTTATCTAAATTTAATAATCGCAATCGCAACTGGCCTAACCGGTTATCGCGTTACGGTTATTTTCGGTTTGTCCGGTTATCCGTTATAAGCGGTTAATAACCGCACCGTTTGTAACCTCCTACATATCTAAGTGTTGTCAGTTTCATTGGTAAATTGTGTTTTCTTATCATTTCTTATTATTTCCCTCTGTTTGGTCACTGTAGGTGGAACAACAGATCCGAGTTGCTGGAGGGTAGTCTTGATGTTATCCCTATAGGAACGAAAAGTGAAGGATTTGATGTTAGAGATTATATTTTTTATGAGCTTTACAATATTGAAATTATACTCAGATCTATTGTTTTGTATGCTTTGTGAAATGTATTCAACAATTGAAATTGAAGTTATGAAATTAATGGTCCATTTTAATTGTAGAATTATTATCATATATTATATGTGGTGCAATATTGGTCTAATTGTATTATATCATGTTTACATTATTGCATCTTTGAAATTATATAATAATTTTTATATATAATAAAATAAAATAAAATAATTTTTATTTTTATTTTTTTAAAACATCATTAGCGTCGACTTATGTCGATGCTGATGATTAATTATTTGTTTTGCTATCTTAGTCATTATCAGCATCAACTTCTCGATGCTGATAATGTTTTATTTTTTTTTTTAACTATCTAGGTCATTGTTGTCGACTTATGTCGACGCTAATACACTACCACCCATTATCAGCATCGACTCTAGGTAGATGCTGATACTTCATCATCAGCGTCGACGCTGTTAAGCTGATATGATTTTCCATTTATCAGCGTTGACTAGTGGTCGACGCTGATAATTAATCATCAACGTTGACCTTGCCTTTATTTTAAATCCTTTAGCATTGACAAAGAAGTAGTCTTCAACGTCAATGTTTGTCGACGCTGTTGTATTATCATCAAGGTCGACTCTTGGTCGACTCTGATAATTAACCAACAGCGTCGACCTAGTGTTTGTTCAAAACCCTTTTAGCGTGAACATGAAATAGTCTTCGAAATCGACAATTGTCGATGCTATTGTATGAGCATCAGCGTTGACGCAAGACGTCGACGCTGAAGACCGCATTCTGCTCTTCTGCGTCGGAGTTTTAGAATCAACTCTTCAGCTTTCAGCCGTCGACGCTGTTATCAATAGTGTCGACTATGAGACTTTTAGCGGCGACATTGTGTCAATGCTAAAAGTCATTTTTCTTGTAGTGTTTGTTAGGTTTAATTATTATAATTTATATCATTGATTCATTATCATTATATACTTAGCAATGCTATTGATATAGTCTCAAATTAAATTATTAGTATTATAATAAACAATGTATATTATTAACATATACTAAACTAATACCATTAAGTTAATAAATCAATTAATTAACATAGGTTATAAGTAGGTTATAATTTAATAAATGAGCCGAGCTGCCCATTTAAGGCTCGAAAAGCCTTAAATGAGCCAAGCTGCCCATTTAAGGCTCGATAAGTCTTAAATGAACATAGTTGACCCATTTAAGGCTCGAAAAGCCTTTTTATCAAGTTCGGGCTCGACTCGTCAAAGCCTTTTAATCGAGCTCGAGAATTCGGGAGCTTGAATTGGAGTTTCTAAGTCCGACTCGAGCTCGAGCTCGGCTCATTTAAATATTTTTTTAAACAAGCCAAGCTAAATATCTTAAAGCTCAACTCGCTCGACTCGATTACAGCCCTACACGTAACCCATATAATCACATAAATAATAACACATTCAACACAATTGCAGATAGTCCTCAAGCAACAGGCTTTATAGCCTTACAATACATGTTACTGATAAAGATAAATGAACGATAAAATGAGCTACTAATAATTCTACTAACACACTAGTAATTAGAGATAACATGCTATCTCTTTATTCTTTAGTAATATAATCATAATAGAAATATATAGGAATCACCCTCCGGCTAGCTGTTGCTTGTTTATTCCTTAGACTCTTGGAGATGGTCCTCAGTTATCCCTTTGTTACGTAACAGGCCGATAGTGAAAGAGATCGAATGTGCGGGCAACAGGTAAGAGAAAATATGAAATGTATTAATTATAATTAAAGATAAAGCATTAAAATACAACAAAATACATAATTAACGTAGAAACTAAAGTAAACAGGATAGAATTGTTTGGTTATAAAACAGTGCACCAAAGTATAACACGATCATCCAAGTCTACTCCTTACTTGGCATCCGTCAGGGTTTTCAACATCTTATCGTCTAGGTACCGGTATCTTGATCACTAACTAATTAATCTTAATTAGCATTCTTTCTTTATATTGCAATGACACCTTAAACGACATATATAACATAACAATTTATTAACCATGCAGATGATACATGCAAACACGCACACACGGATTGGAATTAAGTTTTAATATGGCAATTAATTAAATAGCCAACATATATAAATAACATTCTTTGCCGTGCCAGCGCTTATTGGCACCAGAGAATGCTCAACAAGTCCCAAGTACGTAGTTAGCTAGTTTTAATATGTGTAAAAGCCTTAAAACACCCCTAATTAAATCACATATATAACATGAAAATTTGCTAGCCGGCGGATGATATATGCAATCACACGCATACAGATCCAAGTTTTAATATGACAAATACGTGACCCTTCGGCCGGGTCACGCCTATAAATGCCAATCCCGATTTACCAGCGGGGGCCTAGAAAGTAGAATCAGCAAGTCAAATTAGTCGGTGATATTTGCCAAACGCCCACGTCACGAATGGCACCAATTAATTTAAGAACCACATCGATCAAGTCAAGGTTATATATAGTTTATATAATATTTACATACTTACAAAAAAAAAGGTATATATATATATTGATATTATTATATATTATATATAAGTACATATGTCAGCATGCATGTGACGGAGCCAGAGTTTTAGGAGTAAAAACAAAAACCAGAGTTGAAACAAAATTAATTGTGAAACTATTAAATTATATAGTTACAATAACTGAATAATTACATAAATTTATTAATTATATGTATTTGTAATTTGTTTTTTGCTTAATTTATTTAGTCCGTTTTCACATTTTTTTTTTTTTGTATAATCATCAACACATTAACTACATTATATAGTAATTTACAAAGATAAATATATAAGAATGTCTATATACTCATTAACTTAAAAAGTACAATACAAATAAAATTTAGAAAGATATTGATTACTTAAATTTAGAACTGAGAAAATAATTAAGACCATGTGGAAGTTTGTACATATTAAATCTTCAAGAGTTGATATGTTGCTTAATTTCTTTAAAACTGATTCACTGCACAACACACACACACAAAAAGAAAAGAAAAGAAAAAAAAAAGGGATTTAGTGTCCCGTTATGCTTAAAATCATTTATTTTAAACGATGTTGTAATATATGTTTTAAGAATCCAATCGATGTTATTTTGGCATTCGCGTTATGGACAACTTGATGAAAATATTTACATCGTTTATGTAAATAAATGGCTTTACAGATGTAAAAATTTGTGTTCGTAAACGATGTAAAAATTTACATCATCGCGCCATTCAGTACTTTCCCTTTCCCTTTACAATTTTATGAAATAAAAATGAGAGCTCACCTTTGGTTCTTCCTCCATGTTAGGATTCCTACTGCTAGCTAGCTCGTCCTCCATGTTAGCTTCCTCCATGTTAGGATTCCTACTGGTTTCCGTATGACTGGTACCGCCTTGCTCCATTATTAGCACCCTTTGCAAAATCTCAGTTAAAGCAGTGATCGCGTTTCGCAAATCCCCAGAAGTCGACATCTCTGCCCAGGCAGGTGGGTCGTCTGCTATCTTAATTAGCATTCTAGCTTTCTTTAAACGACATATATAACATAACAATTTATTAACCATGCAGATGCTACATGCAAACACGCACACGCGGATTGGAATTAATGATCATTTAAAATTAAAAAAGAAAGAAAATTGGTAAACGTATATAGAAGCTACATTTGGTGTGTCGTAGCAGTCATGAGGAAAAGCTAAAGAAGGGAGAACAAAGAGAATATTACTGGGAGTTCTCGTATAGAAAAGTTATTTTTGTTTTGACTATTTTCTGGTTCTTTTTTTATATATTTTTTGGCCGTCTAAGAAAAACGAAATTTTTATGTCAAAGGATTTCATCATGTGAAATGCTTCACCTGCAATAGATAAACTATTCTCTATCAAACATAATCCTTGGACAAATTTCAACATGCAATTTTACTACCAAAAAATCTGTTGGGGACGTTCTTCGGCCATAACAGCTAGCTAGCTCCCTGCAGAATAAGATAACTGCAACCCAAAAATCCACATCTTTTTTTGTTTCACGGTTTCAAAATGAATTTTATTAGTAATGATCGATATTTATGAGAAATGAAAGCAATTTCAGGTAATTAACTCAAAGTCATATCAAATGCGAATGCGCATTGATAATGTAAGCTAGGAATTCGCTGGGTATCAAATTGAAATATTATAATTGGTGTAATTGGATTAATCAGACAATTTAAGAAAGATGATGGTGATGATGGACACAATGAAGAAGACACGACAAGAGTATTAGCTAGACAAACAAATACCTGTATAGAAAAGATGATCACTCTCCCTCAACAAATCAATCCAACCTGAAGGAGTGCAATGCAGTTTCTGTCTGCCGGCCATGAGTATTTATAACAAAAACCTAAGAGACCATCATTATCAGAGTCATTGTCGATGAGCTGGCCATTTTTTTTTTTTTTTTTTGTCTCTTTGAGATATGCTTGACGTCTAACCTTATGATCTTCTCCGTTTAATTCTTGCAAATTTAATATTGTAAGTCCCACAAATTCAATAATAAATTTATAAGAATTGGACAGGAGAAAAACCATGAAGTTAGAAAAGAATTATTTTTTTCGTTAATATGGTTGTAACCCCATAAACTTTTATATTCAAACTTCCACTCTTGCCAAAAAAAAAAAAAAGGAAAACAAAAAACAAGATAATATTACTAGTGATCGAGCTGGGGGTGCGTGTTGTGCTGAGGGCGTACGCGTTATGGCGTACGCAGGTGTTTGTGGACAAAGGAATTTAAAAGGATAAATTATGGATAATATATATATTATATATAAGATGGTATTTTGCACTTAACTGAAATTGTTTATAGGTTGGCCAAATTTCCCAAACACAGTATTTAAAAATATTTTAACTCAAAATAAATAAACCTTAAAATCAAACTGAGATGATGCATAAAAAATATTAAACATACTTTCTTAATTTTTTAATTGTCAATAGAACTGTGATCGAGCCAACTATCGAATGTTCATGCTTAATTCATTTAATTTCTTTTCAAACACAAGTCAAGTTCGAGTTTATCGCTGAATTAGATAATATGTTCAAGATTTGTTTATTTATTTTTTGATCGAGTTTAAGTTTGTTCACGAGTTACTTAATTAATTTATTCATTCTATTTATAAAGTAAATGTCGTGATTTTTTAATTTTTTTTTTTAAATTCATACTATTTATTAATTAGTTAATTATTATTAAGATTTATTGTATGAGCAATTAGATATATAAATTAACTCGAATCTTAAACAATTTAATATTGAGTTTATATGTTTATTGTATATTATATATATACATTCATTACATACACACAAACACACACACACACATATATATACATACACATAAACCCAATTATGATATTATATACACAAATACACATATATTCATAGCAAGATTCACCTAGCTATATCTATTGTGTAACAAAGAGAATTTATTTTTTATCTTTTTAAATACTTAATATGTTCTCGTTATAAAATTAAAAATAATATTACAAAAAATAATGAAGATGAAGTTCTACGAGCTTATACGTACCAAGTCGAGTTTATACAAATTCAGCTCGATCTTATATGAACCAAGCCGAGTTTTGTTCAAGCTCTGTTTATTTAATAAATAAACAGAATCTAAGCCAAGCCCAAACTTATTCGTGAACGGCACTGTTCATTTAGAACCCATCCATAAGTAAAAGAAAATACGAAATGTATTAGTAAAAATAAGAGACATAATTAAAAACCAACAGAATACATTACGTAGAAACTAAAATAAACAGGATAAACTCCAATGGGTTAGCTCAGTTGGCGAAATCTTTAGACTTTGAAAGTTCTTCATGGTCTTAGGTTTGAAACTCACTAAGTGCAAATTGCTTTTTGGAGCCAACTTTCTAAGCGTAGCTTGCAACTCAACCGATCTATGCTGAAAAAGGTGCAAACTAGGCATGAGTTTCAAGTTTACTTGACGAGATTAAGTAAACAAAATGAAGGCATATATCCATCTTTCCATTCATTTCTGCCAACAGTTTCATTAACTTTTCGAACTCATCAACGTGAAAATACTGAATCATCTCGATCTGTAGCCCAAGCAGGAGTGTCGTCCTCTGGTATATTCAATAACAAATTAATCGATCTTAGCATTCTTTCTTAAATGACATCTTAAACGACATAACATAACAATTTATATATTAACCAAATATATAATTAATTAGTCTCGCACAGACGCCCAACATCACGAATGGCACCAGAGAATATTCATGACATAACATGAAAATTTGCTACCGGATGACATATGCACGCAGATCCGAAGTTTGAATATGACAAATGGCTGATGATCGATCGGAAGGAAAAACCTTGGGCACCTACTACCATCTGAATCAATGGAAGGTCCAATTATAGGCTTCGGATTTTGAGCCATTTTGCCCTAATCAATTAGTCAATGATATTTGTACAAACGCGCGCGCCCAACGTCACTATCGAATGGCATCAAATAATTATTTAATGCTCAACATGATATGTGTGTCTATAAAGTACATACGTCAGCTGCATGTGACGGAGACAGTATATTAGGGGTAAAATTAAAAAAAAAAGAAAAAGAAAAACAGTTAAATAATATAAGTAACAATTAATGAATAATTAAAAAAAAACAAAAATTATCATTTAGAACATATAAATGTAATTATGTTAATTTATTTGGTTGTTTTCGACATTTTTATTTTATTTTTTTTATATATATATATTTTGAAATTTCTATATAATCATCGACACATAACTACAATTATAGAGTTTATAAAATTAAAATATTGTCCATATACTTATATCAACACATTAGCTTAAAAGAACAATCCAAATTTACAAATTTAGACAGATAATTTGATTACCTAATTGTAATAGAGAAAATAAATCCATGTGAAAGTTTGATAACATATTTAAAAATTGTCAAGAAGTTCGACGTGTGCCTTGATTTATTTAAAAAATTATTATATATGGTATTTCTATTTTTTTTTTCCTAGTTTTCGTTCTCAATTATATATTAATATTCGTGTACCGAGAAAAATGTAGAAAAAAAATATTCTGATATTGTAGAGAGAATTTATTGTTATAAAAAGTTAAATACTATTTTGGCAGCATCATCCAAATAAATTTTAAAAAAGAAAACATCTACTGCTATTTACTTTCTTAGCGGCATCATCCTAATAAAAAAAAATAGAGAATTGATATTTTGCATTATGTCACTATACTTAGCTAACATGGCATATTCAAATTATTCTTGAATTTTTTTTTTTTTTAATTAAGATTGATCTAATGGTGAATTTTTTTTTTTTGAGGGGAAATGGGCGCATCTCATTATAATATAAAAGTCTAATTGGTTACAGGCGCTCCATAGAGATAATCTCAGATATACATTGGGGTACTTCCGTCTCATAGATCAACTCCTCAGAGAGCATCAGAGCTTCCTTAGCAAGGCAATGGGCCGCCCCATTCAAGTGGAGACGAACATGCTGAACCCTCCAAGTATGTAAACCTTGTAGCTGACTTCGCGCTTCCTCAATGAGGTGGCCATAACTGCTCCAATTGCATCTTGGGGATTTTAAAGCGTTGACCACCTGGAGAGCATCCCCTTCCAATACTACTTTAGAAAAGCCTCTCTCTCGACATAAGGTGGCTGCCCTAAGAGCCGCAACAGCTTCTGCAATATTAGGGGCAATAATATGGCTTTTAGGTGCTGACATAGATACCACCATCTCCCCATGCGAGTCGCGACCTATGACTCCTATACCCATACGGTGATGAGTCGAATCCACTGTCGCATCCCAATTAAGTTTGACAAATCCCGTCGGAGGTGCTTGCCACCTATTGAGCTCAGGAGGAGCTGCCATCCCTGGGGTTAGCTGTCTGGAGTTGACTTGCTGAAAGGCCTCAAGGTTTTCGAGAGCTTGGTTGACCACTAAGTGAGGTAGGCCTATCGATCGTCGATGGACCACTGCATTTCTTCTAAACCATATTGCGCGGGCGACTACCGCTACCCTTTCCATATCCTCCTGGCCCAAAATGCGAACTAGATGCAATCTAATGGTGAATTGAGCATATATGTTACATCAGTGAAAAATGTTAGGAGAATGTAAAATAATATTTTTCTAAAAACAAAAATGGATTTTCACTTGAGAGTGCAAAAAAATGTTTTAATCTTACCCTATGGCTTTGGGAAACGTACACTATTATTTTACTTATTTTCCTTTTTAGAGCATTTCAAACAAAATAACCAAATCTCTAATAAATAGTTAAATTTGACTATTATGATTACTTTCTCTTCTTTAGCATAATAGGCAAACTAAAATTTTTTTTTCTTCTAGTGTGAACAATAAATAGGCTCTTCTGCCTATTCACTATCACACTACAATTTTTTTTTTCTTATAATTATTTTCTCTCCCTCTCCTCCTTTCTTTCACGTACACTCTCTCTCACACAAAATAATATTTAAAGCAAATAGATTGTAGAATACAGAATCTGTTGGAATATGTATAGAAAAATGAGTAGCAAAGTAGATATTTATAATTTTTTAATAGCTATTTTGACTATTTTTGTTGGAGATGCTCTTAGTCTTTTAACACTATTAATTGACAATTATGTTGGAGGGGCTTTTATTGCTTTTTAACTAGACACTGTATTTTGAGAAACATCTATGGCTATTTGCTGTTTTAGTCTTTTACCGATATTTGGCAATGATGTTGGTGGGACGTACAACTTGTATAAGAAATGTTATTCAGAATTTTTTCTTGTCCATCTTCTAGTATTTTCAATTTTTGTGACATATTTATATCCACTTGTTTTTTTAAAAAAAAAATAAAAAATAAAAAAATAAGACAACAAAGAAAATACTTAGAGATGTATAATAAAAAATGTTGAATAACATTTCTTCAACATGTATTGCTATTATGTACATTGAGATAGCTATAGGTTGGAAATCGTTAAGGGTGGACAAGAGGACAACAATGACTCACAAGCCATTATAACTAGAGTTAAATAACATTTTTGGCGCTACAAGGCTGTTGGCCCCCTTGAGAGAGTATGTGAACTTTTCTATAAATAAAAAAAAAAATTCTAGTGTGAACAGTGAATATATTATAGAAGAGCTAAAGAAAAAATGTGTGATTGATAAACTCTTTTCGGGTTTTTTTTTTTTTTTTTAAATGGTACATAAGATGTGACTTGATATGATGTAAGTATAGTAAATGTTGTAAATTTTTTGTAAATATGAAAAAATTATGTTTTGTAGTGGTTTTTTTGTTTGAATAATAATAAAAAGTGTTTGATGTAATATAAAAAGTGAAAAAAAAAATGTTAAAAAAGTGGTTGATGAAATATAAAAGGTGAAGATTTTTTTAGAGAAATAAGGGGAGGGGAGGGGGTTGCCAAACCGGGTCGTTATTTTGCATATTCTATTGGAGACGAAAAATGACTCATAATAGCCAAATTTAATTATTATGAACTATTTGACTATTCTATTAAGAGTAATGATAAATGTCATTCTTATGTCCATCTTATGTTCCTCTTATGTCACTTCAAAAATAATTAGGCTTTTAAATTATCATTAGATTTGTGATAGATCACTATTGAATTGTGATCCAATGGTAATTTTAAAACTACATTATTTTTGGATTGAGACAAAAGGAACAAAAGAATGTCATTTAGCATTACTCACTTTGTTATAAAGAAATTAAGAAAGAAAGAAAATTGGGAAACGTATATAGAAGCTACATTTGGTGTGCTGTAGCAGTCATGAGGAAAAGCTAAAGAAAAAACGAAAAGGGAGCACAGATAAAAGATACAACATAAAATAGAAAATATTATGTCCCAATTTTTACTGCAAACAAGAGAACAAAGAGAATATTACAGGGAGATGAACAGACCAAAATGCTGAATAGAAAAGTTATTTTTGTTTTGACTATTTTCTGGTTCTTTTTTTTATATATTTTTTGGCCGTTTAAGAAAAACGAAATTTCTCTGTCTTAAAGGATTTCATCATGTGAAATGCTTCACCTGCAATAGATGGATACACTATTCTCTATCAAACATAATCCTTGGACAAATTTCAACATGCAATTTTACCCCTACTGTCGGGGACGTTCTTCCATAACTAGTTCCTGAATAATATAACTGCAACCCAAAAATCTACATCTTTTTTTGTGTTTGTTTCAGGGTTTCCAAAAGGAATTTGATTAGTAATAATATTATCAAGAATTCAAGTAATATGCTCAAAATCATATCTAATGCAATGCGCTTTGATAATGTAAGTTTGGAATTGCTGGGTAACTTGAATGCTTCGAATTGAAATACATAATTCCATTATGTGTAGGTGGCTAGGATTTGTGGTGTAGGTGCCTTGAATTCAACCTAGCTATTTTTAATTTGTCGGCCCGTACGTTGCATGAAATCCTTTTTTTTTTTTTTTTTTAATTCAAGAGAGGGGGAGGGGCTGAAGGGGATGCATGAAATCCACTTGTTTTGCTGCAGGTGTGATGTACTTTTTTTTTTTTTTTTAATTGCAGGTGTGGTGTACTTAATATTACCTAGCCTATCATTTGATGGCCACATTGTGGAGGGTTTGTTAAAAACATAGGTTTGTTTTTTTGGAATAATAATAATAAGTTATTGATGTGATATAAAGTAATAAAATGTTGTGAATTTTTTGTATGAAAAAATAAATTTTTTTTTATTTTTTAATGAGTTTTTTATTTAAATAGTAATAAAAAGTTATGATGTGATATATTATATATATATTGTTAAAGTAATGATGAATATTAAAGTGGAGTTAACTTTTAAGAAGAAAAAAGAGGAGGACAAGAAAAATATTTAACAAACACAACCTTGATGTTCTTATCATTTTTGCCGCCCAACTTTAATGCCACATGGTGTATTTAAAGCCCCTAGTTCTATCAATCGATACCCTCAGCACCATCGAACGATTGATGGCTTGATCGATAAATTGATGCCCCACTTGTATGTTTTTTTTAGAGGATTCCAAAACATGCTGCATGGAGAGGGTCTTGCTTAAGGATTTAGGATAAACTTTATGGCTCATCTTTGCCAATAGAGTAAATTCAGCAGAAGAGTATTGATACATGTTAAGTCCATATCTATATTGTGTCCTCCAAAATTGATGTGCTAAAAATCACCATTAGATTAAAATTAAATAATAATCTATTATAAATTCAATGGTAATTTTAAAAATTACATTAATTTTGGTAAATACAAAGTAGACATATGAGTTGATATATATAATACTCTTGACGGAATACTCGCCTACCGTCAAAACACCTTGGCTTCCTAAACAACTCTTAGAAAGAAGTTAGTGACTGAACTAAAAATTCGAGTTTAAGGAATCGGATTGTATAAAAAAAATTTCAAGGGTCAAAATAAGAATATATATATATATTATTTTTCTAACAAATTTAAAGATTAAAAAACATTTTTTAATAAAAGTTTTTTGAGAAGTGGGGGTTGACGAGGGCCATGGCCCCACTAGCCCCCCTAATTCTATCTCTGGAAGAATTGATCATTAAACTCATTGAATTTCTCCCATGGAATTGCTCACTCTTACCCAAACTCCATAGCAAGCAACACCTTCCTAGTTTGTCACCATCGCTTAGCCTCACCAGAGAACTTATAGGCAGTATAAGTTACCTTATGCTCCTAAGTGCATCACGTAGCTTCCAGAAACTCCTCTATATCATTCAACCAATTCTCCCCACAAAGATTACCACTTTTGCTGTCAAATGAAGAAAAGTTGTAGTTTCAAAAGTATTTTAGTGAACATCCTCTCTCTACAATCTGTGATTCTATTCGTTACCCTAGCATTGGCTATTGCTGTCACAACATGAGCAGTTGCAACAATAAGTTGGGTTGTATTCATGACAACTGCATCACGAACTTGAACCTCAACAATTTTTGGCCCATGGGGATGGGTGTCCTCACCATTTCCCACTTCGATAGCGTTCGCGCCGGTAGCAACATTCCTTGAGGGTGGCATAATTCTACAAAAGCTGCAGAGTTAATACCGTCTTGAATCAAAGAACAACAAATAACCAAACAACTTAATCAAGATTCTACTACTAATAGTTCCTAATTAACTATTCTATGCTCTAGTGGATAATCGTATAACAAATTAGTCCCTGTAGTCCTCAGAGCCGATTACTCTAATACCATATTGTAATACCCCAAAAAATAATTAACTACTAATTATCTCTCGACATGCTTCCCATCAAATTCCCAATGAATAAGACCAAGGAATCATGAGCCGAATTCAGCCAATTTTTTGTCGGCCCGTACGTTGCATGAAATCCACTTGTTTTGCTATCGGTGTGGTGTANTGACCTGAGAACAGAGAAACGTCAGACACAAGAGCTTGCCGGAGGTTGCCGGCGGGGGATAGCTCCGATGCCTAAGTCAGTTTCTTATCTTTGAGAGAAAAGACTTAGAATGATTCTTTCGTTAAAGCATACGTACCTTTTGCCGAACCTATCCCTCCTCCTTATATAGTGGCTGTCCTCCCGAGGCCTATTTAATGAAGCTCTTCGGTGGGCCCCTGGGTTCCCTCCTAGTCGTCTATGCCCATACCGGTCATTAAAGGTTGTTCCACGTGCCATAAGCGCAATGGTCCACGGTGTGCGAATTCTCGATTGATTGTCACATCAATCATATCTTAATGGGTTTCATAAGCATCGGGAACTTGCGGGCACCATGATCGAAGTCGGCGATCATAAATGCTTATCATAATGGGGCTTGTCCCTTCTCCATGAAAGGTCGTTAACTTTCTTATATGGGAGCCGAACCTTAAGGGTCGGCGAGGCTCCTGTAGACGGGAGCAGAACTGCGGGAGTCGGCGGAATCCTATATACGGAACCGGACCCAAGGGTTCGGCAGGGTCCCTAACGCATCGACCGAACCTCATGACCAAGGTCGGTGGACGGATGGACTTGGGCTTGACCTGCATGGGTCACGCTGTAAGAGAATCAGGTGTGGCCCTAACTGTAGCTTCGGGCCCAATCCCCAACACTCTTCAACTTCAAAAAATATAAATTTGAGGTTACAATTTTTCAGGAAGTTTGTAATGTCAGCCCTCCCGTCTGAATTCAACATTAAATCTTAACAAAAGAAGTGAAATCGACCTCAAAATACCCCCATATTTTTTGTTTTTGTTTGTTTGTTTTTTTTTTAAATTTTATTATTAATTCATGGTATTTTTGTAATTAACTCAAAGAGTGTCTTAATGATGAATATTTTCTCTAATTATTTTCTGTCAATTTCTTTCACCTCCTTTGGGTCAGTGTACAATGTATGCAGCACTTCAATGCAAGCTATGCTTTCATCTGGACAAGGTTTGTTAATACATTTTAACCTAAAAATATCACTGGAGTGGTAAAGACCCTCCTTTATAATTTTCCTGTTCCCCTTTTCCCTGATGTTGAATACAAAAAAAAAAAAAAAAAAAAAAAAAAAAAAAAAACAAAGACCTAAAAATATCACTACCCATGCATGTTCTAAAGAAAAATGGATCGCCCCCACCTTACATTTCCTTTTTCCCATCCAGTTTGGCTAACTATATATATATATAATTTCTAGTGAAATCTTTTCTCCAACTCTCGAATAAAAGATTTTATATGACTATAGTTGATATATAATTAAGTCACATAGAAGCTCACTCGAGTGAAATTCCGTTGTACATGGATTTCTTAAGGGAGGTCGATTCTAGATGCATATATGCTGACCCAAATAATTGTACGACGTTGTTATTGACTTGTTATCTTCATTCTTCAATGGACACCCTTTATTGTCTGAATAATACACCTAAACTCTTTTATTTTGCTGATTGCTGGCCTATCACCTGTCATTTAATCATTCATTGAATGTCTGACTCTGAAAATTGGAAGCCACAGCAATCAGCAGTCCACAGTCCATTGACAATTGGGAGGTTCTCTTTAAACAATATTTACCTTCAGGCAGTCCTAAGCGGCAATAATTATATCAAAACTTAGCACTCATGTGCTATGGTGTGAATTACACCAGCCGGGCAGAAGCATTAATTTTTGTAAAGATTTTTTGCTTCAAAAAATTAAAGGTTTTTTTTTTTTCAAAGTCTTTATTGTTCTACGTATAAAATTTTCGAATTGATCTCTGTCCAGATAATATATTAACATGATTTGTTTCTTAAATTAGTTTTTGTTCTTAGTGGATCAGATGAGATAAAGCTACTTTGACAAGTTTAAATTAGTAGTTGATTCTTTATGGTTTTAAAATTTCAAATGGCATAAAGCATGTAATCATTTAATGATTTTTAGGTATTTTTAAAGAATAACTTTGATCATTTTGAGTCAGCAACTTGTATTGAAATTTTAAATATGTATGTACTGAAATCTGAATCACTTATTTTTTTTTTTTTATATAGACAGATATTCATACTTGTTTTTACCATTTTTATATAGTTTCAAAACTTTAGTTAATGCACGTGAGTGTTAATGTATTTGTTGATTGAATACTTTTATAATGTAAAAATGATAGTTGTTTTTTTATGAGTTGAGACTACTCATGCCAAACTTATTTGCAATTGACAATAATATAAATAAAATTTAATTTTTTTTTTTTAAAAAAAAATAATACAAAGTTATTTGCAACGACTTGTAAGTCATTGCAGATGACTTATTATCCACAACGACCACCTAAGTCATCGTGAATGACTTGCTATCTTGTTGAGGATAATTGATTATCAGCAATGACATATTCTTATATTTTTTTTATGATCTTAATGTTATTTGCAACAATAAAAAGTTGTCATTGATAGAAAATATCAGCAACGACATAAAAGTCGTCGCAAATAATCTTTTATGACGAAGCAATAACGACAAGTTAGTAAAAAGGAACTGCTGTTACTAAAAGTAATTTATGACGACACTTAGATTTTTAGTAACAATTTTTTGTAATTACTAAAGACCAGAATTTTTGTAGTGTTTATGTGGAATCTTCGAACTTGAAATGCATATAACTGGCTTGCAGACATTACTTGGGTTGTTAAACCAATCTTAAAATATTAATGCATCACAAATTAAATTTTAGAAATAAAAAATGTCAATGCAAAATGCATGCATGCATGGCTTGATCGATCAGAAGTGAGTCAAGCTCAAACGAAAGCATATGGCCTGCGTCTTAGTATTTTCTTTTAGTAAAAACTAAATCATGTAAGCTTCATCCAAATTACAACTGGATACTCAATCTCAACTGATCAGTTTAGAAAAATGGGCTAACCACTGGTTCACGGGCTTACCAACTAAGGAGACCTCTTATTACACCAAAGATTTTGAATTTAAGAAAGAAGAGTGGTTATGATACTACAAAAAAAGGACCCTATTCCCAGCGTTTATGATGCTGGCGTTTGTGCGTTTATGATGCTGGCGTTTTTAACAAACGCCAGCTTAAAAGCATTTGTCAGCGTATCAATAGATACGTAGTTAAAAAAAAAAAATTCACAGGCGCCAGGAAATAAACCATACTTTCCTGGCGCATAGGTAAACGCCAGGAAAGTATGTTGAATTTCCTGTCGTATGGCACATGCGCCAGGAAGCATGCGGCAGGAAGCAATTCAATTTTGAATTGTATTGAATTGTCCTGGCGCAGTGCCTTGCGCCAGGACAATTCAATATCTCCTGGTGCCATACGCCAAGAAGCAATCTTTTATGGCGTGGCCGTACGTGTGTAGCTATATTGTAATTTAAGTTGGCTTATCTTATTTCTAAGATCTTTGAAATACAATTACAAAAGGATTCAATAGGTCATAGGTCCTTGCTTTACAGAAAAATAAAATAAAAAATTAAAGTTTTTACCTATTTTTCGAGAAAGATATCATTTGAAGTGTTCCAATTTTCTGGTATGCCCCCCTCCTTGCATAGACAATTTAAATTGTTGACTCTAACAAGTTTGCTTTCTAATGTAATTGTTGAATCATCTTGTTCGTTTATTATTATTATTTTTTCTAAGCTTTTATTATTTTTATTTTAAGACTAGCTCTTTATCTTTAAGTATTGTTCCTTTTAAAAAATCAGTGAGCATTTAAGTTTATATTAAAGATTTCTTAATTATCATTTGATTTATTTAAAAGATTAGTGCTTTATTTTTATAAGCTTTCTTTAAAAAATTTATAAGTGCGGAAAATTATTGGCGTGTTTGCGTGTATAGCAGGAATTTTCAAGAACATTATCAATCTGTCAGAAAATCCGTCCCTCTTTAGGGCTTGTTTGGATAGGGCCTTTTTTAACTCAACTTTGTTTTTATTTTATTTTATTTTTTTTCTTTCTCAAAATCATATTTGGAAACCAGTTGGGTCCAATTCAATTCCAAACGGACTAAGAGCCTGTTTGGGATTGCGTTAGAGAGCTTAAAAAGTACTTTTAGTACCTAAAAAAGCTGTGTCAAACAAAAAGCTGGCATGTTTGGTAAAAAATTCCAAAAGTACTTCTTTGACTTTTTATTCTAAAAATGGTTCAAACGCACTTTTGGAAAAAGCTTAAAAATGAAGCTTTTGCCAAAAAGCTCTTTTTGACATTAAAAGCTCTATTTCCTAACGCAATCCCAAACAAGCCCTAAGTTAAACCCAATTGAATGACCCGTTTTGACAAATCAAACCCAATTGCTTAAAATAAGTCTTTGAAAAGCTAAACACATTAAATGCAAGTTAGAAAAATGTGTCATAGTTGAACATAGTGGAAAAGGATCTACTTTAATTTCAAAGGAAAATGGAGAGGATCGAGCCGATCCCTTAATTTTGGAGGGGCAAAGTTGTCATTCCAATTTTGCTCCTCTTGTATAAGGGACCGGCTCCTCTCCATATCATTTGAAATTGAAGGGATCCATTTCCGAACATATATAATCAACATTTTCCCAAGCACACCATGAGATCAAACTTTTCATCAGAAGATTTTGAATGTAGTGAATTTCAATTTTGTGATAAATTGAACTTTATGAATTTTGTATTATCTATCCATGTGTATTAGTTTGATCAATAAATGTCATCCCCTCTCCACGAGGGATTATTGTTATTTCTCACAATATTAAGAGACTTGAACATGTCATATGGATCAAGATAGTCTATAGGGGTGCTCAATACTCAAATTAGCCAAGTCATTGACCGATTGTGACTTCTCAAAGTACACTTTGCATACATGTCATGTATGCATCAGTTTGATCGATCGTGATCAGATCAAAGGATGGATCGAACGTCCGATCGATCCCAGTGCATTAGTTCGATCGAACCTAGTGCATTTGCCAGATCAATCATGATGCTATCAAATGATCAATCAAACATATGATGGATCGAACTTTTTGAATTTTGTATTATACTATTGTCGATTAGATACAATCAAACGATCAATTGAAATTTATAGATTTTTAGAAGATCGAACAAGATCAAACTCTACAATATTGAACTATTTGGTCGATAAAACCATCATCCAAATCTATATAATACCTAATATACTACTACCTACATGAAATCAAAAAATGAAAATATAATAATAAACTTAGGTTTATTTTTAATAGGCTATATGAACTTTACCAATAAAATATTAAGTAATTAGTTTTGACTGTAGTTCTTTTTTAAAAATAAATTAAAAGCTATATGATTTTTTAGTAAGCTTAAATATAAAATAAAATAAAATAAAATCCTACAGTGTACGTGATGATCAAAACAGTACTGAGAAAAAAAAATATGACTAGTAAAAGGCTAATATGAATTTTTTAGTAGCTTAAAAAAAAAAAATTCATATCAAGTGTCGTAGATATATCAAACAATACTAGATAGAGAAGGAAAAAAAAAAGAAAAAAAAAAAAAAAACTGTCAGTGTCTGATATCCAAAACATTACTGAAAAAAAAAAAAGAAAATCGATATCAAAAGGCTGATATAATTTTTCTAAAAATATGAATTAAAAGGTAATATGATCTTCTTAG
>FXXK01000846.1:198884-209814 GCA_900184695.1 Betula pendula
AAATGTACCCATTTTCTCACAAAGATAATGTCATTAGCTATGGGACAACAGCATTGGTCCTGAAAGCTTCTAATTAGTTTTGGGATATACTTTGGTCTGTGATGAACGCAGAATTGACATGCAGAAGTAAATGAAACAGAGAATTCAAATGACTTACAAAAGCATTTTTATCTATATGAACCACACTCATTGGAAGTATGGTAGGAAGCAAGTGTAGCAGAAGTAAATGAAGTGTCTTCTGAATCGACACTTCATCTCACCAACTATACTTCTTACCACATTGTAAAGTGTGATTGTTTCATCCCATCTTGTAAATATGCGATTGAATCTACTGAAGATATAACAATCACGAAATACCTCATGGAATTGTCTCTGCTTTGCTCTAATTGCATCTGCTAGTATTTGTTATGTATTGCATCCTTTCTTCTAGATAATTGATCTGAAGCACCAAAACTGGTTTCTCTTACATGTCTACTAGTAATCAACTTTGACACCAAGACCAAAAAGAATATGCAATATATCATATATAATGTATCAAAGCAAGCAATGAATAAAACAATCATAAGAATGAAAAGCAATATCATTTCTCAGTAAGTACTTTCATACTTACCCTAATTTCTCATAATAATAATAACTCGTTGCTCTTTTTACAATATTTTACACGAATTAGTAGAGGAAAATGATGAAAAACTACTGAAATGTTTAGATTAGTAAAGGCATGATTAGGTATAAATTCAAAAGCCATAGGTCATAGTGGTGGTTTTAGTATGAGTAAATATGTAAATGCTAGTTTCTTTAGGACTGTTGGGTCTGAGCTTAATTTTAACCTAATGGTATAATATGACTGTTTTCATGCAGGCAAACAGTAAAATTAAGTGAAGACATTTGTGGGAACAGCAAATGCTTGGTATTCGTGAAGAAATTTTGGGAAAATGGCACGAATTCTTTGTTTTTTATTATAAACCAATTGGTTTGTTGGTATTATGTTTATCAGGATGTTTGTGATTTAGATTACAGAATAGAATTTGTTGGGTATTATGTTTATCAGGATTTGTTATTTTGTATGATCTTTAAGATAAGATACTGGAATGATTTTTGGTATTATTATGTATTCAAGGTATGTTTATTTTGTATGATTTTAAGTAGTTTTCCAACTTAATTTACCATGCTAATATTGTTATCATATTATTTTTTTAATATCAAGTTATTTACCAATTTTAAAAATTTGGTTATATATAATTCCGTCTACCCAAATATTTTACAAACAAATTCGAAAACACATTTCTTGGCACATGACATGCGTCGGGAAGTATCTTCTTTCAGACTTCCTGGCATGAATATTTGCCAGCCCCTTTCCCCCCTCTTGAATAAATAAATAATAAATAATAAATAAATAAAAAAAACAAAAAAAAACATCATGTGGCCAGGAAAGATGTTCTTCCTGGCGCAGGCATGTGCCAGAAGAAACATCTTCCAGGCGCATGCTCATGTGCGCAGTAAGAACGATCTTCCTGGCGCATGGGCATGTGCCAGGAAGAAACTCTTTCCTGGCACATGCCCATTCGCCAGGAAAAGAAGTTCTTCCTGGCGCTAAGCAATGCGCCAGTTTAAGATATACTGGTCGCATTGTAAATGCGCCAGTATTCGCCTGGCAGAAGTTTTGCACGCCAGGGAACCATTTTTTCCGACCGCACTCCATCCAGCCATTTTTAATGGCCAGGAATAAAACGCCAGGGACCTTCTTCCTGGCGGTTTAATACCTTGATTCCAGCATAAATATTGTATGGCCTGTTAGGAATGATTGTTTTTTGTAGGCATGTTTGTTATTTACCTCTTATATCCTATAATAAGGACCTTGTGACTTGTAGGACAATTAACGTTAATGAGCACAATATAGCCTAAAGGTCTTTGCCGATGTGGACGTAGTGTTAACCACGCGAACCACCCATAAATCTCTGTGTCTCTTTCTCTCTCTTACTTTCTCTATTATTCTCATATTTTATATTTATGCACATATTTCAATATGCTATCAAAGCCAGGTTGAGCGCAAACACTGCTGGAGGAGACAAGAGGCTGGTGGGTGGCCAACGACGGCGGCAAAGGATCGGCGTGGGTCGGTGATGAAGACTGAGCGCGAACACTGTCGAAGGAGAAAGAGGCTAGCGGGTGGCCAGTGATGGCAGCATGTGGCGGCGACGGAGATGGATCAACATGGGCCAACTTGGGCCAAAACAACAAAAGGGCCAACAACGGGCCAAAATCTAGAAAGGGCTGGCTTGAGCCAAAACACAAAAGGACCGACAAAAGGCCAAAATCTAAAAGGGGCCGACTTAGGCCAAAACACAAAAAGGGCCGACAATGAGCCAAAATCCAAAATGGGCAGACTTGGGCCAAAACACAAAAAAGGCTGACAACGGGCCAAAATCCAAAAAAAAGGGGGCCGGCTTGGGCCAAAACACAAAAGGGCCGACAACGGGCCAAAACACAAAAGAAATGAGCCTACTTGACCGGTTATTGGGTAGGCGCACCGAACCCGACTTGTGCGTGGCGCGCATGATGTTTTCAACTTTAACTTTTTTTTTTTGTTGTCTTCATCTTCTTCTTTTTCTTTTCTTTTCTCTCTTCTTCTTCTTCTTCTTCTCCTTCTTCTTTTTTTTTTTTTTTGCGGAAAAGAAAATATTCAAGTGTGGCAAAGAGCATAAAAAGGTAGAATAGACCTGCGAGTAAGGATCCAATGTGATGCGTGCAGCAGAAGCACAATGCACCTGCAGGAAGCAATCCGGTGTGGCACGCGCAGTAGAACTTCAATACACCAGCGGGCAGTGATCAAGTGTGACGCATGTAGGATACAGACTATAGGACCTACGGGTAGGAATCCAGTGTGGCGCACAGGTGAAGTCACAGGCTGCAATCCAGTGTGATACGCATGCAGGTGGAGCCGAGAGCTGGGATTCGGTGTGGCGCAAAAGAAGCTAGACGGGTGAACTTTGACGCATGGTTCTCACATGCAGCTTGCATAAGCAACGCATGGAGGAGCATGGCCTATCCTCGGAGCACGTGACTTCCACAAGATGGTAGATCGGCAGTCTTCGATCTTGGATTTGGTGGCTGTTTGCTGAAACAGGCTAAAGGAGGCTACGCGTGGTAGTTGGGAGGCGACGCGTGGAGAGTATGGTTGAAACACCTGAAGCGGGAGGCCGCGCATGGAAGCGCGTGGCTAATTTGATGGCAGATTTCTTGGCATATCTAGAACGGGTGGAACCTGATCTGTTGATTGGTGTGACTCCCAAGGCGAGTAGAGGACCGTGGAGGCATGTGGAGGAACGGACAGAGAGCGGCGCGTGGGAAGAAAGAACATGAACTTTGTGGTGGCGCGTGAGAGCGCATGGCTTGTGTGTTTGGGCTGATTTCGGTGGGGTTGTGTAGATCGGCTTCCACACTTCTCATACATGTGTTGCAGAGTGTAAGAGAAGGCTGAGATCCGTGGCGGGCAGTTTTGGCGGAGAGCGAGGATGACCGAACGGTCAGATCATTAGAGGGAACGTCAAGGACGTTTATTAAAGGCCACAAGAAAGTGGCTCTGATACCATGTTGAAATATGTGAGAAATGATAAAATATTGGAATAATAGCGGAAGTAAGATAGAGAATGAGACATAGAGGATTACGTGTGATTCGATGTTAGACACCTATGTCTACCACTCGGAAAGACCCTTAGGGCTATATTGTGCTCATTAACTTAATTGTCTACAATACAAAGGTCCCTATTTATAGGATATAAAGTAATTACAAGTATGGTAATCAAATCTCCTAGATTTGATTAAAGTCAACTCTAGATAGAGAATATTTTAATATCAACCAAATATGAAATATACGAAAAAATATATTATATTTTCCGTATATTCTAACAAACAGAGAGAATTAAAAAAAAGAAACAATCGTTCTATCCCCTATAGTCCTGAATGTATATGATTTAAAATTGAGAAATGTTAGGAGTACTAAATTTTTTATCAAAAAATGGTTACTAAAATGATGTAAAACTTATTTATTGATATCCATAACATTTTTTTTTTATTAATTATGTTGTTCATCTCGAATGAATAAGCTTCACGTTATCTTAGTAACTATTTCTTAATAACAGATTTGGTAGTACCAGCATTTTTCTTTAAAATTTATTCCACTTGCTTGTCTGGAGACCGGAGAAGGAAGTTGCCAACAAGTTTCTTGGCAAAGCCAAAGAAAAAGAGAAAAGGCAACGCGTAAAAAGAGGAAGGAAGATGCGTGAGAAGTTTCTCATCTTGATTTCTTTGACCAATCCGTATTCCTTTTGGAAGGAACATGATCCTTTTCCATTGCTTTAAAAATGCAACCGCGTCCTTTTTTTTTATTATTACTTATTTTATTTTTCTGATGATCATCGCGCATTGACTATTTTTTAACTTTAAGGTGGTGCTAGGGTCGTCCTCCATCATCCATACACAGAAACGACTTCCTCTCCCTCTCCCTCTCCCTCTTCCTCTTCCTCTTCTTCTTTCATGGCCACTTCCTCTCCGTCTCCCTCATCCTCTTCTTCTTTCACCTATCAATGGACTTACGATGTATTCTTGACCTTTAGAGGCGAAGATACTGGCAACAACTTTATTGCCCATCTATACTACGCTTTGCTTCAAGCAGGAATCAACACCTTCAAAGATGAACAGCACGAAAGAGGAGAGAAGATTTCAACAGAACTTTTCAAGGCTATTGAGGACTCAAGGATTTCATTGATTGTGTTCTCTCAAAACTACGCATCATCTTCACGGTGCTTGGAAAAACTTGTGAAGATCTGTGATTGTAAGGAAAATAAGGGACAAATCGTTTTACCCGTGTTTTACAAGATAGATCCATCGGAAATACGACATCAAAGAAAGAGTTTTGGAGAAACATTCATCAAACATGAAGAAAGGTTCAAGGATGATCCAATAAAGGTGCAGAATTGGAAGAAAGCCCTAACAGACGTGACCAATTTGTCCGGGTGGCATTTAGAGAACGGGTATTTCTTACTTAAGCCTTCATTCTAGAATTTTTTCTAATTTAGTGAAAGAATATTTTAAGCTGCCTAAATTGGTGAGTATATAGTACCACATCCAAAGTTTTTCGTAATTAATATTCTTTTGGCATTGGATTTCATCAAAATCATACTTCGATAAATTTTGATTGAAGGATGTCCTATGCTATCAGCACAGTATTGTCTTTATAAAGTTTATGAGAGAACGGAAGAAATTAATTCAAACTTGACAAAAAAGAAAGATTTAGTTTCGGCGTTTTTATGAATTGCCAACTAAAATAGCTATAGAGGAAGCGAATCCCATTTTGGTCAAAGATTATTAAGCAATAGTTTCATCTTTTTTTTTTTTTTTGGTATTGAATTTCATTAACATCGTACTTAAATTCAGAAATCTTTTGATTGAAGCGTTTAGCATGATACTAAAATATAGTTTCTTTCTAGAGTTCATTGGAGAAGGGAAAAATTAATCCCTATTTGCGAAAAAAAAGAAATCAATAAATAATTCTTTTTGGCTTTTGAATTGCCCAAAGAGTATAGGGAATTTAGTCCAAGAGGCCATAGGCAAGAACGAAAAGTCATAGACCGGTAGTTGGAAGAAAAAAAATTAAGAAAAAGAATTGGTAATATTTAGTTTTGTGTTTTATAAAGAAAAAAAATTTGCGGCCACAACCTAGCACTAAAATAATAAATTTAAATGTATTAGTCATTTGTACATGGACATCGTTGGATCGTTCTTAGATGATCTTACTGATCACTTACCTGCATTTGTGCATCTGCAGTATGCTTGAAGTATTTTCCATTTAAAAATGTCAGTAAAGTGATTTAATAATTTTTTGTTCAAGAAAATAAAATTCTTTCAATTAGTCTGTTTTAGACCATATAATTTGCTTAAATAGTTTATTCATGACCTAATTGTTGAAAATGAGTTTTTCATTTGTTGTGGAATATAATTTATACCGGCTGTTGACTTTTTTTTTTAAAAAAAAAAAAAACTATTCATATTTTTTAAACTCACCGTGAAATTTGTGGTCCTAAGATCCAATTGTTGGTTAAAAAAAAAAAAAAATAGAGGATATATATTGAGATGGAGAGGAAGCATGTCTCTTCTTTTTCTTTTTCTTTTTTTTTCTTTGTCCTAAAAAGTAAAATAGGAAAGATAAAAAAAAAAAAAAAAAAAAAAAAAAAAAAAAAAAAAAATCTTTATAAATTTTAAGAAGAGAATTGAATTTCGAGAATGGAACAAAAATAAAGTTATAAGAAAGTTTAATAATATATATAAGAACTGAAAAATATGAGTACGTATGATAAAGGGAGGAGTTGTAGTCAACCCATTAAGGATTGGGATTTAGGAAAGGGGAGGATTATGCCCTATCCTCATAGCCTACCATTGTCATTTGTTACCGGTAAAAAGAAAAATGTAACTGGATCATATTTTTATGTTTTTCTTAAGTGAAACGTCCAACTCATGATTAAATGTTTCTTATCTTTGGTATTGATAGGAATGAATCTAAATATATCCACACAATTGTTGAAAACATCTCAAGCCGGGTACGGCGTTCACATTTCCAAGTTGCTCAATATCCCGTCGGAATAGAGTCTCGTGTAAAGGACATCAATTTGCTTTTAAATCTTGAGATGAATTATGACACTCGCATGGTAGGGATATTTGGAGTTGGGGGAATTGGTAAGACCACTATCGCCGAAGCGGTCTATAACTCGATTTTTGATCAATTTCAAGGTAGCTGTTTTCTTGCAAACGTTAGGGAAACTTCAAGAGAACAACATGGTCTTGTTAGATTGCAAGAGAAGCTTCTTTCTCAAATCCTAGATGGATTTATATTGAAGATTGACAATGTTGACGAAGGGATCAATTTGATAAAGCACAGGCTTTCTTCTAAAAGGGTTCTTTTAATTCTTGATGATGTGGATCAGTCACTCCAATTAGAAGCATTATGTGGAGGATATGATTGGCTTGGTTTAGGAAGTAGAATCATCATAACAACAAGAGATCAATATTTACTAACTAAACATGAAGTTGATGAAACATACACAGTGAAGGAATTGGATCACAATGAAGCTCTTCAGCTCTTTAGTCAGCATGCCTTCAAAAGAGACCATCCTAATGACGACTTTGTGGAACTCACAGAAGATGCAATACGTTATGCTGGGGGATTACCATTAGCATTAATTGTTCTAGGATGCAAGCTATATGGTAGAAGTGTAGTTTACTGGAGAGATGCATTGGATCAAGACAAAAGAATTACTCATAGAGACATTCAAAAAAAATTGAAAATAAGTTTTGATGGATTGAATGACACAGAGAAGGATATTTTTCTTGACATTGCATGTTTCTTCATAGGAGAGCGTGTGGATTATGTCATTAAAATACTAGACGGGTGTGATTTCTTCCCAAGTATTGGTATCAAAGTGCTTATGGATAAATCTCTCATAACTATTGATGAGCATAACAGATTTATGATGAATGACTTGTTACAAGAAATGGGTAAAGATATTGTTCGACAAGAATCACCAGAACCTGGCAAACGCAGTAGGGTGTGGTTTCATGAAGATGTTCGGCATGTATTAGAAAAAAATACGGTAAGAGTAAAACAAAAAAAAAAAAAAAAAAAAACTTTTTAATTTTATATATATGTTTATTTCCCTAAGTAAAACCTACTAGAAAGTATTGACTTAAAAAAAATGGTGAAGAAATACTTTCTCATGTGTGTGTGTATATATATATATGTGTGTGTACTTGAGTGTGTATCTCTGAGTCAAAATCAATCTTTGGTTGTTAATATAATTTTTTTAATACAAGAATAATTAGGCGCAATGGCCTTTAGAATATAAGAAAAATTATGATTCTATCAAGTGCTAATTAGAATATAGAGAACTTTATGATTTGATGTTGTTGGAACACTTATGCATTGTTTTATTAGGGAGGAAAAAACGTTGAAGGCATATTGGTAGATTTGCCTGAGCAAGACCTGCATATATCCTTGAGTTCTAAAGCCTTCAAGAAGATGAAGAATCTTAGATTGTTTATAAATCGTAATGCACATTTTTTTGGAGGGCCTGATTTTCTCTCCAATGAGTTAAGATTGATCGACTGGCCTCAGTATCCTTTACAATCTTTGCCATCCAATTTTCAAGGAAAGAAAGTTGTCATTTTTGAGATGCGGAATACCCTCTTCAAGGAAATAGATAAATTCAAGGTACAACTTTTTATTTTAATAGTTCTTCCTATAAATAATGTTGCAAACTTCCGTCATAGTAATTTATTCCCTCTTTTTCTTTACAGAACTTCAACGAAATGAGAATTATGGAGTTCTCTAATTGCGAATTCCTGACAAAAATTCCTGATCTTTCGGAGTGCCCAAACCTAGAGGAATTGATTGTTGATAAGTGTCCAAATTTAGTGAAGGTACATGATTCTGCCGGGTTCCTTGGTAAACTTGTTTCTTTAACAATTTCCCAATGCTCTAAACTTTGGAGTTTGCCAAGAATTCTCAAGTTGACGTCTTTAATAGTTCTTGTCCTTAAAGGTTGCTCAGAGCTTCAAAACTTTCCGGAAATTGGGTGTGAAATGGAATGTCTAAGATTTATTGACTTACGGCACACTGCTATAAAAGAACTACCTTCATCCATAGAATACCTCATTGGGCTTGAAGATTTAAATTTAGAAGGCTGCAAAAATCTTATGAATCTTCCGAGTAGCATTCATTTATTGCAACATCTAAAGAATCTTTCCCTTAGGGATTGTTCAAAACTTTCTGAGTTTCCATTGCAGCGAGCCTTCAATGAATGTCCCAAGTAGCATTCATCTCTCGTTCAAAACTTCCTATTCTTTGTAATGTTGAGATCATCAATGGATTGTCAAGGCATTATGATGCCAAAAACTTTCACTTATAAGGCTCGGATCATTTATGGCTCCAGTACCTTACCTAATATCTAATGGTTCTATTGATTCAGTACTAATTAGAAAGGTGAAAACTAGAGACAAAAGCGTTGGATATTACTGCATATTTTGAGAATAATTTATTTCCTTTTGTTTTTTTGTTTTTTTTTTTGTTTTTTGTTTTGTTTTTTTTTTTTTAGGCTAGTTAACCTGGCACCCACATACACGGTTTTGGAGAGAAAAAAGTGCACTTTTGCATAAAACACAGGTATGAAACTTTAAACCTTCTTGTTTTTTTTTTTAATAGATAATGAAACTTTAGACTTCACTCCTTCTCATGGCGTATTTTATCCGCTTTTAGACCAAATTGATGAATGATATTTTAAAGAATTAAAAAAAGTTAGAAAAGAAAAAAAGGTTGATCTTTGTGAGACAATGTCGTATATTTTCTTCTTCTTTTCAAACGAATGCTTTCAGTGACTGTTCAATTTGGTGATATAAAGAAAAGAAGAAAATTTAAGAGGAACATAATAGTTACTTCTACTTAGAGAGGGGTGATGAGTAATTTCGTTGCAAAGTTTCTCCACCTTCTTTTAATCGATGAGCCAGAAATTTCGTCGTCACATAATGTGCTACTTCGAGTAATGTTAAATGCAGTTTTTTTTTTTTTTTTTTGTCTTTTTAAAATTGCTTTAACTTTTAAAATAACTTTTAAATTTATGATTGATTACTATTAAAATTTTGATTTAATCATAATTTTAAAAGACACTAATATCAAACAAAAAATTCCAGAAATATGTTGAATGGATTATCAATGTAGATTGGATTTTTATCAAGTGAGATAACAAATTTTATAAGTAATTTTAAGTGTTCCAATTATAATTTGACTAATCATTTTGAAGTGATATCACTTGTTCTTGGTCATGGCAAATTGTATGAAAGCAAGCCAGTAACACACTAACACCCCCTTTTTTAAAAAAATAAAAAATAAAACAAAAACAAAAACAAAAAAATAAAATATTAGAAAAATACTAGCTTAGAAGCATTTATAAATGGACAAAAATTTTCTCCAAATTGGTTTTGATGAAATTTTATTCAATTTACTCTGATGAATGACAAGTATTCTCTATATGTGAGAAATACATATTTTTTTAAATATATTTAATAATTATTAACTACTTTTTTACTAACTTAAGAACTTAAACATGAGTTTTAAAAAATTCAAACATGTTAAAGATCATTTATAATTTATTAAAGTGAGATTATAGTAAATTAAATGAAGTTTTTTCCGAATGGATTTGGAAGAAATTGATGTCCCGTCTTCATCGTTTCACTTCCTCATTCAAAGCCGCGTGTTAAAAGTGATGGTCAAACTGAGTCATTTTTCATCTTGAGGACCGCAGCTGCAAGAGTCTTGTCCACCTTCTATATAATTTTTTTTTTTTTAAAAAAAAGGGAATGCTTCAGCTCATTCCATTAACTATCTCTTTACTATCTTTGCAATGTAATTTTTTTATTAAAAAAAAAAAAAAAGACCACGAGGAAGATGGTTAAATAGATGACAAGGGAAGGGGAATAAGATGAAGCATTATTCTAAAAAAAAAAATCAGTCATTAAATATATAGGATTCACATGAAGGCGTGGGTGTTATAGATTAAATATATTCTTATAAAAAAATTATATAAAACTTAAAAGGACGGAGTATTTATTGTTTAGACTTTTTCGTTCATCTTTTTCTTTGGGGGCTTTGCCAAGAAACTTGTCGGCAACTTCCTTGCACAAAGAACCAAGCGGAAATCACGTTCAGATGAATAAAGGGTACAGCAGTCGCCATAAAAAGGAAAAAAGCGCAGAGGTGACCGACATTCGATTGAAAAACTTTTTTTTATGAAAAAGTTTCCATACCCTCCTTAAATTATCATTGAATTAATCAATAATATTTTTTTAAAATTTTTAATTGTGACAATATCCTTTAAACTATCAAATA
>FXXK01000847.1:9390-54352 GCA_900184695.1 Betula pendula
TATACATGCTTGTTAAAAGCGATGGTGAAACTTTTACATCGCTTTTTCTGTCTCTTGCCAACTTTAATCGCTTTGCTCATCCTTCAAACAAAAATCAAACTCTTGAAGAAAGAATTTGGTCTGACGTCTGTTCAGATCTTCCTATTGCATTTTTGGCATATGGAAGAAACATACGGTCAGTCTCTTCCTTACATCAAAGGATTTGATGAGGAAAAAGATCTCCCCACAAAATCCCGACCCATTCAAATGAGCTCGAAAACAATGGGAGTTTTGCCAATCTGAAATAAATGATTTATTAAGAAAAGACATTATTCGCAAAAGCAAGTCACCCTTGGTCTTGCTCAGCTTTCTATGTTTATAGAAATATGCTGAATTAGAACGTGAAGCCCCTAAGTTTGGTTATCAATTACAACAACTTAATTCAGTGTTGGAATGGATTAGGTATCCAAATTCCTAACAAACGAGACCTTTTTGAAAAAAATGATTTTTACATTATTTTACATCATTTTCCAAAAGCGATCGTAAAAAAAAAAAAAAAAAGTTGTAAAACGACTTTTTTTTGTGGTGAATGGTCCACAGTATTTGATGCGGTTTTTGCTAAACTTTTTTGCTAAAACTTGCACATCTTAATTTGCACAATGTTAGAATATCTTTTTGCACTAGGGTTGCAACTCCAAGGAATAAACTACTGTTGATAAATTTATATGTTTACTTCAAGTCCTTTCTCAATCGGGTTAAGGAATTTTTTTTTTTGCAATGATGTAACATCAAATCTAATAAGTACAGATAATGACATGCATGTCTACTGTTGATCCAAACATTATTTATTTATGTAGATTCGGATCCCACACAACAAATCCATGTTGAACATCTATATTTGGGTGATTTATAAATTAAAATCATTAAATTTCACAACTAGAAGCATGTTTAAGTACTTGTAATTAAAACGTCAATCGTACAAGCAACCTAGTGGGTGGGATTCTAGTACTACCTTATTTCTTTCATGGATAAATAGCTACTACCTTATTTCGCAGCTTTAATATTTTAAATGACAGAGATTTTCGCAGCTTAATAATTAAAAGTCAACAATTAAGAAAACTGCTTTTTTCGGATTTTCACTTCACACAGATCAACAACGAATAACAACTCGAACAAGGCTCAAGTCGGGGTGTGACCCTTTCTTGTATCTCAAGTCGGGGTGTGATTTTTGGAGTCAATTTTTCGGTTGAAACTCGCTCAATCATGATATTGGGATCAGTCGACCGAACCATGACTGGAGTGGCTTGATCTTGGCTTGCCATATGTCACTGTTCATCAAATCCAGACTTATCCAAAAGCCCGCTATATCGATCAATGCCAACATGCCTCAGTCAACCGAAACACATGGCATTTTGACTTCTGGACCACTTTCCCAAAAAATATGTTCTGTCCTGTCACGTCACTATCGATCTCGCTCATTATACATAGGTGAGGTGCTAGCTTGGAGCCATTTCAATTTTCGGAATATACTATCTCCTTCAGCTTTTTATGGAGAAAGGGACATTAGAATTGGAGCAACAATAATACCCTCGATATAAACCGACTTTCACCGACTCTATTATGTGACATCAGTTTTTTTTAAAAACAAATTTCCTCACAAAAAAGCGCGTCTCAGTCGTTCTCTTCCCAAATTTTTGCCAAAATTTTTCCCTCCCAAAATTTGCCGCGCCGTTGGTCTTTCCCCTCCCACCGCCGGCCGACGAACCACCTCCACCTCCACCCTCTTCTTACTGTTCCAGCCGTTTCAGATCAGCCACGCCACGAACAGAACCGAAACGGTGACGCCACAAACGGACCAAACCCAAACCACCACAAACGGCCCATCACGGACGGCCACGCCACGAATGGACCAGACCAGCGACGCCGTTCGTGGAGAGACCCAACACGCCCAAATTTGAGGCTACCATGCACCACTGCCGTCCACATCCCCACCGACGACCCTAGTGCCATTTGTACGGTAATTTTCTAAACCTGACCCTACAATTTTTTCATTTGCTTTTGGACTTTGTGAGAGAGACGGAAAACAGATTATAAAGAGGAAGGGCCTTGTTCTTCTTTCTTGTATGGCTGGCTTGAGGAGTTTTGGGGTTTGAGGAGTATGTGGGTTTGACAAGTCTGAGGGGGTTTCCGTAGGTGGAATTTTGGAATGCATTTTAGAAATTTCGGATTTTAAGTGTTTTATTGCTGATTTTGGTTATGTGATGTGGTTAGTATGATTCTATGTGGTTTATTGTTGTTATTTGAGGTTATGGTTTGTGGTATGAATATAAAGTGTCAATATTGTATTGTTGAGGTTTGATGTCTCGATATGGTTTATTTACAAGAAAATATAAAATAGAAAAAGCTATTTTATACAGAATATAGTCTTCTGTGGACGTCCATATTATTTTAGTGCTAGCAGCTGGTTGTAGCGCCAATCTTGAATGTTTGCAAATTGATTGTATTAAGTGCCATGGGTTTCTTGTAGGAATGTCTAGGGATGGTTTGCTAAAAGATGAGCCTCAATGGGATTATGTGAGGAAAGGAATCTGTTGTATATGTTGTGAAAGCAATATAGATTCTTTACTGTACAGGTAAATTGAAGTAAATTTGTTTGCCATTTGGATGTGGATTTAAAGCATATAATGGCAGGATTATACTTGTATTTGTTGCTCATATATATAATAACCTTACGCTGTTTTCTTTTAATATTTTCTTGTTACAGATGTGGACACATGTGTGCATGTTCAAAATGTGCAAATGAGTTGGTCCAAAGCAGAGGAAAATGTCCAATGTCGGGCACCCATTGTTGAGGTGATCCAGGCTTACTCTATTGCATGATATGGCGTAATTAAGAAAGAAAAGTTCGATTAACAAAATATAGAATTTCAATTTCAGTTCTTGCTCCTGGACCACTCCAGGTATTTTTTTTTTGTTTATATCTTTTTTTTGTTTTGTTTTTTTTTTGTTTTCTGGGTGGATTATGCCATACGTATCTGATTGTATGATGGAAACAACAATCGCCATCTTTGATTAATTATTCTGACCTGAATAAAATTGTTGAGTGATAAATTATTCCACTATTGAAATTTCTTGGAAGGTGATATTTCTTTTTGATGGCTATACCATTTCTAGACAACTCTACAAATTGTTGTGCTGCTTGATAGACAAGATTAATGGTTGTCAGTCCTTTTTATAAGCACTTATTTTGGGACAATAGTCTACAGGGTGATTCTATCGAGTTGGGCATACTTGACAATCGTGATGTTCATTTGCCCTGCATCTTAATCTCTTGACTGTTATTGGGGATCTCATCAGCCTTTTTTTTTTTTTTGTTAAAGAAGTTTATCTAGGAAATATAATGACTACTTTTCAGGTCTTATGTTTAATAATTTTGACATCCACTGATTAGTGGATTTTGTCCTTGATGGAAGCCAATGCATGTGTTGTCCTGTTTTCTTCTTTTAGGAATCATTGGAAGGGACGTTATTCTAGAATTACTAATTGATTTTCCTTAGAGGTGCATGTAGTTGAGTAGGAAACCAGAACTGGTATTTTAAGTTAGTTTGCACTGCCCTGCCCATGGTTAGTAGGTTTTGTGTTATGCCTGTGTCAATATGCGTTGGTATTAAAGTTGGCTTGATGGTGGCCTTTTTCTAATCAATTTTTGCTTGCTTTAGGTCCATTTTAATATCTTGTAGTTCCTTCATTTTTAATGAAATCTGTTAATAAAATTTGAGTCTTAATTCTATAATGTTTGCCAGATTTCATAATATACAAATAGAGCTCACTTTTGATACTTAGAAGGATATGCTATTGCATGGTAGAGTATTACATAAATGTTGTCAAACTCACTATTTTTTCTCTGCAAATGCTTTGGAATTATATTGGTGGTTAAAAGCTGTGTTCCTTGTGTGTTGTAGAGTGGTAAATCTGCCGCTACCTATGCTTGTGCACAATAGCAAGGGTTTGACGTTTTGGAGGTATTATTGAAATTATACGTTTTTGTTGTTGAAATGTTTTGACAGTTCCAGATTTAATAGTTCCACTTATTGATTTCAAATATCCTAGTATGCATATAATCACAAATAGAAAAGGTCAAGACGCTCGGGTCCATGGTTAAGAATTAAGAGTTCCATTGATGAACGTAAGTTCACATGTGTTGTCCTCTTTTCTTCTTTTAGGAATCATTGAAAGGGATGCTATTCTAGAATTAATAATTAAACGTTTTTTTTTTTTTTGCGTATGTATAGGAAAATAATGTCTTAAAATAGCGATGCAACTAGTTCTAGCGGACGTCAAAGCCCGCAATGCTACTATGGATTTCATGCATGTTTAAGGAATTTTGGATACAATAAAATTTTGGTAGAAAGTGGTATGGTTGTATAAACTAAAAGGTAATTTTTGAAGAGAGATTTATCAGTTGTTTCCTTATTTTGTTTGTAATTTTTGACTTCTTTTTTTAATCATGCATACTCTAGATTGTGATTTTTTCCAATCGGCTGATAAAAAAATGTGTGTCCATGGAAAAAGAGTACGGTAACGGCTGAAGGACAAAAAAGAGAGATTGTGGGCTGAAGTTGCTAGAGTTGAAGAAATTATGAATGCAGAATTGACAAATATGCAAGGCCTTTGTGTTTTTGCTTATTGTATATTATTTAGTTTGTTGCAACAATTTTAGTGTTAGTAGGATGATGTTAAGATGATGTCAGCAACTGAACCTTGTCATGTGGCCTTGGGAGCATACAATTTAAGAGTTGTTTTTTCAATTTTGGTATTCGGCTTTGTTTTAATGTTTGTATGATCTTGAAACCTTTTATTTTGAAGAATTTAATGTTTTCTTCCAACAAGTTGAGTTGTGATAGCCTATTGAGTTTCTTGTCTTTACTTTCTAACAGAACATACATTATCAATTCCTTAATGTCCCTTTCCATTTGAATCTTTCATTGTTCATGCTTAATTTGCACACTACTTGACAAGACAAGAGTTGAGAAAGTTTATGCTCATGGGAGGCAAGTGACTGCTAATGAGTGCCTCATATTTGATCCAGTAGGTGGATGAATTAGCAATGACATCAAACAATGTTATGGATAATCATCTTTGGCTCCATGCACAAAGCTATTTATGCTCTTTTGTAATTATAATTTTGTTTTATTTTTTAAATTACACACTCTACAATATGGAATGCAGTATATAAAGCTTCTTTTTTGAAATGCTACCCGACATGTTCTAGGTGTTTGGAAAATTGAGGTGACTTTCTTTTGGAATTAATCTTATAGTGCTTTTGTGGATGTCCGATGTGTGAAGCACTTTCCTTTGAGAAGTAATCTTAAATTGCCACGTTTGGTGAAGCATTATCAACCAATTTTTATTATTTAACAATAAAATAAATATATTAATCATTTTCTTTGACATTAAAGTATTACTTATTTCAAAAGTTATATTGAAATAGAAGTAGGGTTAGAACTCTATACTTTGGTATGATATCTTATTAAATAATATGTCATTTCAATTTTCTTTTGAAAAACACACAATGAGAGAATACAAACTCAAGTTAAAATTACTCTCAGCTTAGTGAAGCATAAGCTGCTGATGAATGTAGCTGCTATAAGAATGTTAAAACCTCAGTATTCAAGAAGCAAGGATAAATAGAAAGGACGAATGAAATAAAAAAAAGGACATTCATTCATTCACTTATGAAAAACCATTCAGGATACCAAAAATAAAACAAATAATAGAAAAAATTAATGCACAGACTTATCAATTTCACAATTTACAATCCGTGACAGATACATGGACACCCTAAAAAAGATGGGATGAAAATATTCCAAAGAAATGAAAAAGAGAGTCACCTTAATCTTCCAATTTTCCAAAGAACCAAGAGAAACATAAAGAATCATCACCAACCGACAACAAAAATTTGACATCACTTTTTTTATATTCAATTCCAACTTCCAACTATTCCACACCTGGTGTACAAATCTGCAATNTTCAATTTCACAATTTACAATCCGTGACAGATACATGGACACCCTAAAAAAGATGGGATGAAAATATTCCAAAGAAATGAAAAAGAGAGTCACCTTAATCTTCCAATTTTCCAAAGAATTAAGAGAAACATAAAGAATTATCACCAACCGACAACAAAAATTTGACATCATTTTTTTATATTCAATTCCAACTTCCAACTATTCCACACCTGGTGTACAAATCTGCAATTTTCTAACTTCCTCAGCAACCAAAACAGAAAGTATAGTATTCTCTATCCACCATCCAAACAACAAAATATACAAAGAAAACTAAATTCATCAAATATCATACTCCAAAATTATGCATTGTAAATAACCACTGTCCATACAAAAAAAAAAAAATACCACCATCATACCCAAACTGGCAATTAGCAAATTAATTCAATCTAGCCTCAAAAAATGACAAGTACGTCACCTAATATAAAATAAATACACCAATAAGACTAAGTGAAAAAAAAAAATATTTACACCAACACAATTAGCCAGTACAAGAATTAACAGTAGCTTAGTTCCATTAAGCAAAAAGGCAGACTTTATGGACTAATGATTACATCTCGGCAAGCTCGATTTTAGTACTCAAAATATTTAGTCCCTCATTTTCTTCTTAGTCTCTCTCTTCTCCATGAAATTCTTCATCTACACGAATAACAAATAGAGCTATTTAAGTATACGTTATAACAAAAATCAAAATTAGACATATAAGCATCATAGTATGCAACTCTAACTTGTAGATTGATTATATTCCAAAATAAAAAAGGTCAAATCCAAGAGGCCCGAGTGCCAGGTTTTGAGATTTCTGCAAATTATATACAAAAAATTATAGATAGTACTCGATATTTTATACCAATCCCAAATATATCATATCAATCCCACAATCTTGATAATGTTTTTTCTTTTATTAAATTACCTGAGTAGTTACACTATCTTGAGTTCCAGTTACGTAGCTATGCTGAATATCATATACAGGAGGCAATGGAGTTTCACTTGTGTTCAGTGTATCTTCTTGCGTTTCTGGGCAAGACTAAGATTAAAAAAAAAAAATGTTTCCAATGTGTTACAAAAGTATGAATACAAAAATAACAAATGTGCATATGTTTTTAGCAGGGAGCAAGAGTGCTCCCTGCTGCTGCAGGGAGTGAAGAAAGAATAAAACAAAAAAAATCCTAGTTTTTAGTAAACAATATTAAACACAAGGGAAATAAATATAAGAAACCTGATTTTTTTTTCTATTTTGTTTGGCTTTGTGGTACTCGGTTGATTCTTTGTTCTTTTTGATTTATTCACGGCATTTTCTACTGGAGACACCTTCCTTTTTGTCGGTGGCTTCCCTTTATATTTAACTGTGAGAGGACTAAGCACCTTTTGAGTTTCCACTACAACACAATCAACAGAGTCATTACGTGTAAGAGATCCACATGGAAGTGCTTGGGAAGGCTGACTGGGTTCACAGCAATCGCTGAATTTGTTCGTCAACATAAGAACAAGATTTCTCACTTCTGTACTACGTTCCTCGCTTGGTGACGCAAGCTGTGCTAATTTATGCATTTCTTTGCACATTTGTTCATATCTTTTTGAAATAGGATTGTTACTCAGTGGATCATAACTACTTTTAATAAAAGTATATTCTCGCTTCAAGTCCTTCCTCCACCGATCAAGAATATATTTTTGTGGCAATTGAAAAACATTATAACCTTGCAGCACAGCAAATACATGTCTGCACAATATTCTTCTGGATTCAAAGAGACCACAAGTGCATTTCAAATCACTTTCTTCTTCATTGTAGTAAACACAAAATTTTACTTGTTTCATGTAGGCTTCAGTAACTGCCACCTGTTCAGTCACTTGATAGGTAGAGATTGCACCTTTATTCAAAAGAACCTCCTTACAATATAATTGCATCCTTATCTCCTCTTGAACTTCTTTAAACTTTCCATTGGTGTAAACTTGTTGAAACATCTTTTCAAAAGGATAGAAAGTTATACATGGTATCACAGAATTAAAAGAACTGAAATCAGCAAGTTTCTCATTCTCAACATTTCTCCGCAAAGCACCATCATATTGGTCAACAAATTGCTTCAATGTGGTTGTTGAGTGCACATAACCATCAAAAAATGCATTCATACTTTCACTCCGTTGTGTAGTTGTCATTCCAGCCCAAAATACACCTTTCATATATGCTGGTACCCAAAAAGTCCACTCATTATATAACCCACGTAACCAATCATTATCCTCAAGATTAAAAGTCTCAAGTAGATTTTGCCAACTTACATCGAACTCATCACATGTCTAAGAGTCATACACACTTTTTCGTAAGGCACTCTTAATGGCATCATACTGTGAATGTGATGCAAACTTTTCTGGAAGTTTTTTCAAGATGTGACATAGACAATATCTGTGTTGGGTGTTTGGGAAAACTCTTGCAATTGCGTTTTTTATGGCCCTATCTTGACCTGTTATAATTGCAGTTGCGGCTCGACCGTTCATGCATTTCAACCATGTTTGAAACAACCACACAAAAGTTTCTGTATCTTCGCTTGATAGTAATCCTGCCCCAAAAAGTATTGATTGACCATGATGATTCACTCCAACGAAAGGAGCAAATGGCATTTTGTATCTATTAGTCAAATAAGTCGTGTCAAATGTAACGACGTCCCCAAAATCTTCATACGATGCACTACTTCGTGCATTAGCCCAAAATACATTTTTTTAACCTAAATTCATCATCCAATCAATCATAAAGTAGAAATAATCATTCATTCCTTGCATTCTAGTGAAATAGTCATGAAGTGCTTCAGCACCTCCTTGGCCAAGCTGAAGATGTCTAGCTTTGTTGAGATAATTACGACAATCTCTTTCTGTAAATGGAAGATTCTCATAACCCCCCGCTTTAACAACGAATGTGTTAAAATTCTTACTCGGTGGTACTCCAAAGTGATCATTCACATCAAGCTTCCTTTTGACAAAACTATTCAATTCCCTATTGCCTCGAAAATATCTAGCTTTGCCTGGGCTTAAAGCATGATTATGCTCAAGAGCTACAGTAGTCACAACCCACTTTGTCTCAACTAAGTTTGCATTGAAATGTGCCTTACACCCCATTTTGGTTTTTTGGATTATTATAAGTATCACTTGAGGTAGTTTTAGTATTGCCATGACGAGCACATCCAAGGCTAATCCAATGTGGACACCTACTTTTCAACTTTTTAATTTTCCTTTGTACCACAGCAAAACCCTTTTGCTTCCCATAACTCTTATAATATAAAGTAACTTCTTCTATTGAGCTAAACACCATTCCTTCCTTAGGTGCCTCAACCTTTTCAATTACATCTACGAGCTTGTAGTTGCACTTGTTCTCCATATCTTTAGGCTCTACATTATTTACAATTTCATTTTGATCTATAACAAAAGAATATAACAAAGTTCAGAGGAAACAACTATAAATAATAACATTCACTAAACAATAATCAATGAAGGATGAGTAAAATCGACTAATGAGACAAAAACACAATGATTTGAAGCAAAATTAACAAGAGAATGAAAGGACTATCATACCATTTTGAGGGTCAACTTGGAGGGGCGGATCTTCATCAATTAGAAGCTGTGTAGTCAAATAATCATCTTCGCACTCATTCCTAAAGGCCGAGGGTGGCAAGTCCATTTAGGAGTTATTTCAAAAAATGATTTTTAAAAATATTGGTAACCATCTAGAACTTAAGATCCAAATATTTCTGAAATAGAAACTTTGTTGTGTATCACAGCATTGAATCACAAAAATGATTATATTCAACAAAAAATAAGGTCCCCCAATGAAATCCTATAATTATCTCTAGACTCACTGAATTTGGAATGAAAACATAAATGAATGTCCAAATAAATTACAAGATTTTAATTAGCTTGTTTCAAAGTTTTTCACATTTTTCTACACCTTTTATTTCTAATGCTCTTTACTTTGCTACTGTATTTTTTTTTACAAACAAGGAATCACCTCCATTTAACCTCACAATTCTAGCAAACAAGGGTGCTGGTTTTTTCATCACCTCCATTTAACCTTACAATTCTAAACCTCTTGTTGTCAATACAACCCAAATTCTAAACCTCTTGTTCTTATGATTCGGGAATGCACTCAGAAGAAACATGGCAAAGTCACAAAATAGAGAAAAGAAGTGACAACAAATGCTGCTAGTCTTGGCTTAGACAATCTCCATGGCTGGTGAAAGCCAACAATATGCATAAACTCAATGGGGACAAAATGCCAACTTGGTGAAATGATAACCCCAACAGGATAAAATTTGGAATAGAAAGGTCTATTTTAAGAATTTACCCTCACCAGCCGTGAAAATTGAAATCCAGATTAACATTTCTAGCCATTCAGGTGAGAAGGATAAGTGCTTTATGCAGGTGCATTACATTAGAACTTGATGCACAAATATATCTATGCCATGCAAAGGGCACCTCTTTTTATTTTACAATTAAATCACCAAAATATTCAATATTGGAATAACAAGGAAAGGGTTCTGGACTCTACCAAGCCTTTCAAACTAAAATCTGTCCCCGACTATAGCATTCTGCAGCAAGGATACAGCATATGCACTGGGAACCACCACTTTGGACTCTGGGTTCAGATCAACAAGCCAATCATCAAGTTCAGCAGGGTTCTGACACAATAATTAGAACACAGGATCGCATTCGTCATATTTTCAAAAATTAAGCAGAGAGAGAGGAATAAGACAACCCTAGATGGTATATGTTTGCCAACCTCCGAAAGGAACAATTTGTCAAACAATCTAACTTCCACCTTAAGTGGATCACCCCCGGGGGAAGATTTAGCTACCCAATGAAGAACACCCTGCATAATAAATGAATGGACCAAAAAAATTTATTATAGGCAATCCATGAATAATATATTCACTAGCAAGCACCAATTTAATTTTGCAGTGCACAAAAAAGTTCAGGTTTAAACAGAAAATCCAGCTTAACAACAAACCTTAGGCTTTGTCTTCTTAGAAGGATCATACTCAGCCCGGATCTCTAGAACAGTCTCCTTATCGTCACCTAGGATAACTTCATTGCACTTAATGGGATCAGAGGAAGACTGGCGGTGGGGACGGGGAAGACCGGCGTCGCTGGTCTCATCCGTTCATGGCGTCACCGTTTCGGTTCCGTCCGTGGCGTGGCTGATCTGAAACGGACGGAAGAGTAGAGAGAGAGAGAGAGAGAGAGAGAGGGTGGAGGTAGAGGTTGTTCGTCGGCCAGCGGTGGGGAGGGGGAAGACCAACGGCACAGCAGATTTTGGGAGGGAAAAATTTTGGCAAAAATTTGGGGAGAGAACGAGTGGGATGCATTTTTTGTGAGGAAATTTTGTTTTTAAAAAAACTGATGCCACGTAACAGGGTCGGCTGAAAGTCAGTTTATAGTTGAGGGTATATCATTACTCTTAGAACTGCGCGCTTCGATTAATTGAAGTGGTCGAATTTGGCAGCATTTCTAGCATGTGCAAATTAAGTCGTTAAGTAATGGCCGGATCACCCGCTAAATAAAAAATCGAGAACCCACCAAATCTTACAGGTTCCATCTAGTGAAAAACACAGACTAGTTCATTGAATCCCCGCTATAAATAGACATGTTCTACGCAACATCTCTCACACCTCACAAAACCAAGAATTCAACGAATACAGAAAGCTAGCGATCATAACCGCAAGAATGATGAAAGGGGTTCTTAATCACCTTGTAGCTTTGGCACTGATGGCTTTGGCATGCTCTGTTGCCTCTGCCTACGACCCAGCTCATCTGTAAGACTTTTGCGTTGCAGTTAACAGTTCCACTGAGGCTGGTATGTATACATTCTTATTATTATTATTAGGGAGTCATTTGAAGCATCTTGGAATCTACATATCAATGTAATTCTGCTAGGAGGGATTACTTAAATGGGAATTTTTTTAATTTCTGCATCACAAGCTTTAAACCATTATTAAGTAATTGTCTCGCGTGACATTAACAAACTATTCTCTGTGCAATATTTGTGAATGGAAAGTTCTGCAAGGATCCAAAGCTTGTCACTCCCAATGATTTCTTTTTCGCGGGACTAAACACTCCTAGAAGTACTTTAAATCTACTCGGATCAAATGTCACTCTGTTGCAAGTTGACACAATACTAGGCCTCAACACACTAGGCATAGCCTTAGCTCACATAGACTTTGCACCATATGGCTTAAATCCACTCCACATTCACCCTCGTGGCACCGAGATTCTAGTTGTCGTAGAGGGTATTTTGTACGTTGGCTTTGTCACATCCAACCCGGAGAACCGCTTCATCACCAAAACTCTTAACGCGGGAGATGTGTTCGTCTTTCCCATTGGTCTTATTCACTTCTAGTTTAATGTAAGAACAACCAATGCTGTTGCTTTTGCCGATCTCAGCAGCCAAAATCCTGGGCTCATCGTCATAGCAAAGAATATCTTTGGAGCCAATCCTCCTATCAATCCGGATGTTCTCGTCAAGGCCTTCCAGTTGGACACGAATGTTGTTGAGTCTCTTTAGAAAAAGTTTGCGTAATAATAGTTAGAGAATGATATGTAATTGTCGCAATAGAGCGTTAGATGGTTTGAATAAAGTTTTCCATGTTTCCCTTGTTGTAATGTCATAGCAACATATAATTATAATGAAATAAAATGGTTCCTTAGGTACACTTTTATTTATTTTGTCTACATAGCATGCATGGTAACTAAGGTAGTGTTGGGAAAATCACAGATTTCCCAGAACCCGAGAACAACGATAGAGATAGAAAACGAAAAATAATCAATCATAAGACACAAAAATTTAAGTGGTTCACTCTCAGGGGCTATGTCCACTGTGTTACAACAAAGTTTCACTATTTTCAGGAAATAATATAAAGGAGACGTTGCACGCGCATTATAAAAAACTCTACTTCATAAGCGGCTATTTAAAGACCTTCAACTGGGTTGAAAAACATAAACGGGCGGGTCAAGCCTTATTTCTAGAAGCCCGCTTTTTTTTTTTAATGAAAATGTGGATTTAAGTCGGTTTCTTACATAACCGACTCAAAAAATTATTCTTTTTCATGTCGATTTTCTATAAGCAACTTAAAAAATATTTTTTGGATGTTGATTTTTTAGGAGCGACCACAAAAAGTTTTTGTTTGTAGTCGGTTTTGTAGAAGGGACCCAAAATTTTTTTAGTTTGTAGTTTGTTTTGTAGAATCGACCCAAATTTTTTTTAGTTTGTATTCAGTTTTGCAAAATCAACCTAAATGCTTTTTTGGTTGTAGTCGTTTTTTTTTTTTTAAATGGTCGGTTCTATAGACCCTAATTTTGTTTATTTGCAATTGGTTTTTTCAAACCGACTCCAAATTTTTTGCTTTTAATTTGCAGTCACTTTTTTAGAATCAACCATAACTGTTCTTTTAGGGTTGGTTTTGAAAACGACTCTTAAAAAATAAAAAAATAAAAAATAAAAACCAAATACAATAGTTGGTTTTCTTTTCTTTTTTTTTGTAGTAAAAGGAACTCAGGAAAAGAGAAAATAACAAATAGGAAAGAGAAATACCCTAATTGTCCCAAATAAGCAAATATAGAATAATTCTGAAAGTCTATACATATATTGATGTTGGAAATCTGAATTTACAAATAATATAGACATGCCTTTATATAAGTTAAGTTTGAGTATTTTGCAATTAAAATACTTGAAGAAAAAGAAAGAAATAAAAATATAAAAGTAATCCTAAACTTGGACACAAAGTAAAATGCTTGTAGACAAAGAAAAAGATATTATTCAAATATTACGACCAATTCTTTCGATTCTTATTCAGATATTTTCTGTCAAGATACTCCAATATTCTCCTACATCAGCATCTTATTACTTTTTTGTCCGCCATAGCATTAATGGACAAATTACAAGTAGTAGATGCACCTCGAAGTGCTTGGGAATGTGGACTATGTTCACAGCTTGAACTGCTGTATTACTTTGTTAACATCTGAATATGATTTTTTAGTTTCATGTAATGGTCCAAGGTATTTGATGCGATTTCTGCTAAAACTTGCATATCTTTGCACAAGTCGAAATATCTTTCTACACTAGGGTTGTCACTCAAGGAAATCATAACTAATGTTGGTAAATTTATATTGTTGCTTCAAGTCCTTCCTCCATCAGTTATAAGGAAATATTTTTTCTGGCAATTATGTAACATGAAGTCTAGTAAGTACATATATGACATGTTTACACAAATCAAGTCTAGTAAGTACAGAGATGACATGTCTACTATCGATTAAAACTGAGATAACGGAAGACTTGATAAACAAAACCAGAAGTATCTGCATCTTTTGATTGAAAAATAAAACAAGCCTGCAGGCTTAAAAGTAACAAACTCCGCAGAGTGTTTGAGAGAAATTCTTTGATTGATAAATATTCAATTGTGTGATTGTTTACAATGTAAACTCACCTATAAATACTAGTAAAAAATTTGAAGAGAAAGTAACCCTAGTCCTAGTAGAACAAGTAAACATAAAGCAAGAAAATAATTACAAATCCTAGTAGAGAAAGTAAACATAATTATAGTAAGGAAAACAATTACAATCCTATAAATGAAATAAATAAAGTTTCAAAACGAAATAAAAAGAAAATCATTATTTCTTTTTGTCATGTTCACGTCCTAAATAAGTCTCCCCTTCTTAAAAAGAACTCGTCGTTGAGTTAAGTTTTGAATCCTCTAGCGGAAAGTACTCAAAGATGTCTGCAACATTGAACGTTTTGGATATGGCCAAGTCCTCGGGACATCAACGATGTATGAATTATCATTAATCTTCGGAAATATTTTGCACAGGCCATACTTCTTGTTCCTCAGCTTTCCAAAAGTACCAGTCAGTAAATGCCCTTTGCGTAAGTACACCATCACTAGATCTCCCTCTTGAATTTTTTTTTTATCTCTGACCCTACTACCGATGCTTTGTACTTGGCATAGGGTTCTTCTAGATGTTGACGTACTTTGTCTTGAATGGTCTTCACTCGTTCGGCTAAGTGTTCCGTTGCCACACTAGCTCTCAGTAGCTTAGGTAAAGCTGCGAGATCTAGTGCTTGCCTTGGGGATCTTCCATAGACTATTTCAAATGATGACTTTCCAGTTGACCAATTCAACATGTTGTTGTAGGTAAACTTGGCCTGAGCTAAAGCTAGGTCCCACTGCTTCGGTTTGTCACACGCCGTACACCGAAGTAAGTTGCCTAGGGTTCGGTTCATAACCTTGGTTTGTGCATCAGTCTGAGGATGACTCGTGCTACTAAAGTTCAAAGTTGTATCGAACCGCCTCCATAATGTTCGCCAAAAGTGTGACAAGAACTTGGTGTCTCGATCGGAAGTGATAGAACTCGATACTCCATGCAATCGGACCACCTCTCGGAAGAACAGATTTTCTACTTGAATAGCATCAGAGGTTTTCTTGTAAGCAACAAAGTGAGCCATTTTGGAAAATTGATCCATGACTGCCATTATTGAATTAGCTCCATGTTGGGTTCTCGAGAGACCTAATACGAAATTCATGGACAGATCTTCCCACAGTACTTTGGGTATCGTTAACGGCATGTACAGGCCGGTGTTTTGGGTTTGACCCTTAGATACCTAATAGATCGGGCAGCGTCGGACTTCTTTCTTCAGTTGAGGCCAATAATACCAATCCTCCACCAGGCGATGGTCTTGTCTTGGCCAAGATGTCCACCGAGACCTCTACTGTGTAACTCTCAGACAACTTGCTCCCATAAAGAACTTCCCGGGATGCAGAGTTGATTCCATCGGAAAAGATATCCCTCTTGGATGTGCATCTTGAGAATAGGTTGCCCTATTTTGGAACGCCTCTAGGCCTCTCCAAAATCTTCATCTTCTTCATATAATTCCTTTAAGCACTCAAATCCTGTTACTTCAACATTCATGGTGATTAGTAATGTAGCTCGGACTACTCAGTTCAGCTTTCCTAACTTGTGTTTTAAGGAGAATGTAAACTATTGGATATAAGAGACCCATCGGGCATGCATCCAATTCAAGTTGCGTTGGCTATTGATAAATTTCAAGGCTTGATGGTCAGTGTATAGGACAAACTCTCGTTGGATCAGATAGTGCTCCCACACCTTGAGTGCTCTTAGAACAGCATAGAGTTTCAATTCATAGGTACATCATTTCTACCTCGTTTCTCCCAGCTTTTCACTAAAGAACTCAACTAGCTTCCTTTCTTGAGATAGTACAATCCCGACCCCTACAATCGATGCATTACACTCAACTTCGAACAGCTTATCAAAGTCAGATAAGGCGAGTACATGTGGTGTACATAGCTTTTCTTTGATGATCGAGAAACTCTATTCTTCTTCTCCCTAGTTGAACTTCCCTTTCTTCATGCACTAGGTGATCGATGCTACAATGTTGCTGAAATTTCGAACGAACCTTCGATAGAAGGTTGCCAACCCATGAAAGCTTTTTACTTCACTTACAGTCTTGGGTGTTGGCCATTCTCAGATTGCTCTCACCTTCTCTTCATCAACTCAGATTCCATCTACACTTACCACAAATTCGAAGAAGAGTAGCCGGTTCATCATGAAACTACACTTCTTGAAGTTAATATACAACTTGTTGTCTCAGAGAGTCTCCAGTACTTTCCATACATGATCCATATGATTGACCGGGCTGCGACTATAGATAAGAATGTCGTTGAAATAGACAAAAACAAATTTCTCAACAAAAGACTTCAGTTCTGATTCATTAGTTGCATGAAAGTGCTCGGTGCATTTGATAGACCGAAAGGCATAGGAAACAGAGCCCTTTCTTAGTCTTGAATACAGTCTCATCTCCCGATCGGATGCGGATTTGGTGATAATGGCTCCTCAGATCAATCTTCGAAAAGATCTTAGCTTCCGACAACATATCAAACATATCTCCTATCCGAGGAATAGGAAACAGATACTTGATCGTGATCTTGTTTATCGCTCAGCTATCAACACACATACGCCAACTTCCACTTCTTCGGTACTAGCAAGGCTGGTACGGCACATGGACTCATACTTTCTCGCAAGTGTCCCTTTTGAATTAACCTTTCCATTTGTTCTTGCAGAATAGCATTCTCCTTCGGACTCATCCGATAGTGAGAAAGGTTCGGGAGACTTGCTCCTGGATCTAAGTCAATTTAGTGCTTAATATCTCTCCTGGGCGGAAGCCCCTCGGGCATCTCATCAGGCATGATGTCCCGAAACTCCTCCAACATCGGCGGCAATGGCTCGAGAATCTCTTGCGAGCTTGGAGATGTAGTTCCCTCGGTCACCAATGCAATGATCTCTCGAGTGTTCTTGACTTCTTCCATATATTTCGATCCCGTGGTCAGAAGGACCTGTTTCTTCTTAATACAAGTAGGAGTGTTGAACGGCTCTCCTTGTAAAGGCTAAAAGATTATCTTCTGATCATCACGGAAGATGATGTAGACATTGTCTCTGCTTTTGTGTTGAGTGTCCACGTCATATTGCCATGGTCTTCCCAAGATAATGTGACACGCGTCTATCTCCATTACATCACATAACACCGAGCTTGAGTAGTGTTTTCCGATCAAGAATGTGAAGCGACATCTCTCGAAAATTTGTGTCTCAGTTCCTCACTTGATCCATCCAATCTTGTAAGGAGAGGGGTGCTTCTCGGTTTTAAGGCCCAATTTTCTGACCATTGCCTCGAAGACAACGTTTTCTTTGCTGCCACCATCAATGATGACATCACCTACCCTCTAGTTGACAGTGCAACGTGTTCGAAATATGCTATTTCTTTGAGTTTTCTCTTCTTGCCTCGGTGTTAACATTAGGCATTGAATAACCAAGAAGAGCAATATACCTTCATCACCATCAGCTGGCTCTTCTTCATAATCGGGTTGGTCATCCCCGATCGCTTCGATCTCTCCATCCTCTTTGCCTGTCTTGGTCTTGATCTAGTTGACCATCTACCTCCAAGGACACTAATGGTATGGTTGCCGATTGTCTTGTGGCATTAGTGTTGCTATTGGCTCCTTTTCCATTGGCTGTCACGGTTGGAGTTGGAGTCTCAATTGGAACCATGGGTTGTTTTCCTTGACTCTGTGTGGATCGCGTCGAGTCGTTCAAGTTTCACTCCTAAGTTGATGCTTTAGGTCGATCTAACTGCTTCTCGGCTTGGGTGGCTAAGCTGACAACTTCGGTCAAAATAAAGACATGGTGCATAGAAACTCGATCTTGGATTGCATAACGCAACCCTCTAATAAATCTGGCCACTTGTTGTGCCTCAGTCTTCATAAGATCATTCCGAGCCGACAATCGATAAAAATCATCAATGTAGGCCTGAATTGTTTGATCTCCCTGTTGGCATTCTTGGTATTGTTGGAATAGATGTTGGTCAAAGTCGGGTGGTAAGAACCGAGGTTTGAGAAGCCTCTTCATTTTCAGGCATGAAGTCACTAGTTCTTTACCTTGTCGGGCACGTGAAACTTGTAGCTGTTCTCACCAAGTGGATGCTCCTCCCTTGAACTTGTAGGCTATTAACTTCACCTTTCGTTTCTCAGGAATACTCATGGAATCGAAGATTCTCATTGAATGATGGAAGATCAATCTTCATGCGGTGCTCTTGGGATTGCTTTCTACCATAATCTTGACGCATAGGTTGCTCTTCATAAGCTCTCATATAGCCAACATTACCATTGACATTCCTCCTAAATCTTATGCCTCCACGTCCTCCACCTCTTCGATCTGCTCCAACGTTCTGACCAAATACTCCTTCAGCATAATCTTCCTCATCATTGAATTCGTCATGGTTCGGTTGACGATTGTTTGCTGCAGGGCGTCGGTGATGAACGGGAATCACCCGGATCCCATCGCCATCTCGGGCATCATCGTCCCTGTGATTCGGATTGGGTCCTCCCAACAGTTGCTCCAGCCTATCTTGCAGCTGTTGTATGGACTACTGCGTTGATTCGTGTTGTTGTTGGAGTTGTTGGATTCGACTCTCCAAGGAGCCTCGCTCTCACGATCAGCGTCGGTAAGGAGATTGTCACTGTTGCGTTGATTGGCCAAGATCAGGATAAATGCCTACTCTGATGCCAATTGATGTAGCAAAAAACTTGGTAAACAAAATCAGAATCGTCTGCGTCTTCTGATTGAAAAATAAAACAAGCCTACAGGTTTTAAAAGTAACAAACTTCGCAAAGTATTTGCACTACAAAAAAACTACTCTTTTACCACGTTTTTTCAACATCGCTTTGGGCCTCCAAAGTGATGTAAAACTTTTTACATCGCTTTTTTAACATTCTTTTCAAAGGGATGTAAAAGTCAAAGTCGCAAAAATTTTTTTACATAGCTTTTGACGAAAGGGTTGTCCAAAATTTTTAACATCTCTTTTTGTCAAAAGCGATGTAAAACTTTAATTACATCGATTTTGATATAAGGGATGCAAAAACATTTTCACATCGCTTTTAACAAAAGGGAGAAATTTTTAACATCCTTTTTACAAAAGCGATGTTAAAATTTTTTTACATTGCTTCTACAAAAGCGAGGTAAAAAATTAACATCTTTCATAAAATGATATATATATTTTCTAGTTCCGTGAACTAAACCTGATTAATATCAAGTGAACACAACTTGTTTATATCAGGTGAACACAACCTGTTTATATCACAGGATCAAATGAACTAAACTTGATATTATATAAACATAAAATAGTACATCTCATTGGCCCAAAATTACAATATTACTAAATAGTTTTTTTTGTTCTTTTTTTTTTTTTTATCAAAGTCTAACAAATGAATTCCATAATGTGGGTACCGAACCCACTACCCACAAACAACATCCAAATCATTTAATCCAAACAACATAGAAATATCCTATATTATCGAAAGTTTAAAATACACAAAAAAAAAAAACTCCTCACAAGCAGAAAACTTCTGGTCATTCCCGATACTTGTTTAGCCTTCCATTTCCGACACATATTAGTCATGCCCATGACCGCCAAGGAGTAGCTCTTCCTATATATAAGATGAAAACAATTGCAACATGCAGTCAATACATGTCTTTTACCAATACAGTAGAAACCAGTTTCTCCAAAAGCAACAAGTAGGAATGAAACACAATATCATCATATGTACTCTCATTAAACGAGACAATTTTATAACAAAAACTTCTAAGAGACTATGGCTTTAACATTCAATATCACCAAATGAAATCTTCTAGTCTTCGAATTTATTTTCCCTTCTCTGCTACATATGGCTTTAACATTCAATTTTCATTTAGTTATTTTATATAACCATGCTTTGATAGTATATCCCCATTTATGTCCAATTTATTCATGCAAAACACATTAATCGTTTACTATATTGATATTTACCTTTGCTTCAAAACTCTCAAGACGTACGATCGTTCGCACCTACATAAAGTAAAGCAATGTCAGGAAACTATATAACATGTGGTATCGAAATTGGAAGAATATCATTTATTATACACGTGGATATGAAGGCGTAAAACATTAAAAACAAACATTGAAATTTATATTCAAGGATGCCTCTACTATTGCTTAATCATTCCAACTTCTTGCTTGTTATGAAAACCTTTCATTTTCCGATGGCTTCAACGCAGAATAGGATGGAAATCTCTTGTTATATTGCTGATTAATAGCTTAATACTTTCTGTTCTTACTAAATTATCTTAACATTTTGAAAATGAATATCATGCATTTTCAATACTATCACACTCTATGAGTTTACATGCTCTTGACTATATTGCCCAACACTCCAATTCAAGCTTAGCTAATTCGCTTAAACGTCTGGTCAACATTCAAACCTAAACATCTTCAACCAAACAACTTAACTCAATACTACAAAACCAAATCATTATAAACCATAATCTTTGTCATTGATTGAACCAACCTATTTTATTAGTACAAATAAACTTTCAACCCAACCAATCTCGCATTCCTCTAACTGAAATAAAGCTTACTCCAAAACATATCAAAGAATTACATATTAGCTCAGTCCAATAAATCCCAATCAAAATTCCATTACTAAAATTTCACTTCCATAAAACACATCCGGTCTCAATACTCAAAATCACATATCACCATCAAAAATCTTACTTAGCTAGTATTGATAAAGAGTGAGAGAGGTATCAGTATTATATATCTTTCTTTATCATCTTAAAACATTACAAATTAATATAAATTGATTATTGATTGACTAACTTCATCATATTGCTGGACAGACTTCAATAACATGTATGGAAGCATTTAACTATTTAATAGGAGTCTTCTTTGTTAGTTGTTATAAGGCTAATGTGATAACAAGTGTACATTATCTTGTTAGATAATTTAGTCTTTTAGTTTATCTTGTTTTCTCTTTCAATCTTTCAAAAGTATTAGATATTAAGTATTATTAGGAGAATCATTTATAAATTGATGTACAGCATCTTAATTCAAGATGGCTAATAATAATTCATATATTAGTTTCAAACTGAGTTGTTATGAAACTCTAATCCTGGAAGGTTTTATTTTATTTTTTTCATTGAAAGTACAATGAAATGCCCAATGTACAGCATGGCCTATATTGGGTGTCGGAGGTATTATGTAATGATCTCATTACTAAAAATAGTAGTACCACTAATAAAACGAAATGCAGCTATAACTTATGAAAATCACATAAAGGAAAGCACAAAAAAGGAAGAAAAAAGAGGGTGGTAATTCTAGTTTTTTTTTTTTTTGAAGTGAACTTCCATTTCATTCCTTAAAAATCAAATAATACATCTATCAGAAAGGACAATTTCATGAAGAAAAATAGGATACTCTTCCATCCACACCGTTTCAGGTGGTGTTCAAAGTGTCTCTTTTGCCAGTAAATGAGCCTCCATATTTGCCTCCCATTTAGTATGCCTCACCGACCAGTATTGGAAACTGCGCAACAGACTTCTCGACGTCTCAATCAAGGAACCATACTTATGCCAAGAAGGATCTTCTTTGTGGAGAGCTTGAACAATCACCAAAGCATCTCCTTCCAGAATAACCTTAGGAAGCCCCAAATCTCTCCCAAATTGTACCGCCTTCCAAGCAGCATAGGCCTCTGCTGTTGTTGGATCCATTATACCCATTTGAGAGGAATGTAAAGTTGCCACAACTTCACCCTCCCCATCTCTAACAATGACACCAACTCCCATTATTCTCCTAGATTTGTCAATAGCGACGTCCCAATTGATCTTATACACCCCATTCGGAGGAGCCTTCCAATGAGGAACAATAGGATTGTGCAAGGACACCTCCTGATTATCTCCCTTCAGATTCGCCCTATAGAATGTTGCACATGCCTCCATCGCACTAGTAACTAGGCAATTCGGGTTTTGCAAAACACCCCCGAAGACCACATAATTGCGGCGAAGCCATATTCTCTGAGCAACAGTGGCTAGGAGTTCAAAGTCTTCCTGGTCCAACTTGTGGAAAAGCTCATCAATAATCTGAATGAAATCGAAACCACTACTGGAACACTTTTGTATCTTTCTAGGACAAACACCCCAAACATCACAAGTAGACCGGCAACCTCACAAAATGTGACATGTAGTCTCCACCTCCACCTCACAAATCGGACACAAAGGGTCGATTGTCACCTTTCTTTGAAATAGATTTGCTTTAGTTGGGAGCAAATTATGATAGGCCTTCCATAAGAACACTTTCACCACCCCAGGCACATTTAACGCCCACAAAGAGGTCCAGAATTTATTTATTCCGATGCTCGAGAGCATTCCCCTACAGATTGGATCGATAACTGCTTGCCCATATGATAAGCACTCTTCACAGAGAAACTTCCATTTGAAGTACCACACCAAATGAGTTTGTCCGGCAATCTAGTAGGGCAAATAGGGTGACTACAAATCTCCGCAGCAACCGCATTTGCGAAAAGCTCCCTGATAAGGCGAACATCCCACCAACCAACATTGTCATCAATAAGGGCCTGAACTCTAGCATTTCTGTTCCAATCCTGGTTTGGTGAGCTCGCAGCATGAGGAACAGGGTGAGGTAGCCACTTATCCTCCCAAATGCTGATAGATGATCCGTCCCCTAACGCCAGACCAGCCCATTCTCGAGAAAGTCTTTTGCTTGCCACATACTTTTCCAAGCATATGAAGGTTTTTTCCCTAAGGTCGAATCCAAGAAAGATCTATGTGGGTGATATTTCTCCTTGAAAATCTGAGCCACCAAAGAATCAGGCTGCTGGATTAGACACCACCCTTGCTTAGCTAACAGGGCTTTGTTGAAACATTCTAGCTCTCTAAATCCCAAGCCACCCACAGATTTGGAGCGGCCCAATTTTTTCCAGCTCATCCAGGAAATTTGGGCTTCATTCTTTTTTGTTCCCCACCAGGATCTAAGCAACAAAGAATTGATATCACGACAGAGAGCTTTAGGCAGTTGGAAGACACTCATACAGTAAGTCGGGATAGCTTGTAGAACAGCCTTAATAAGGACTTCCTTGCCTGCCTGCGAGAATTTTTCTTTCCACCCATTAATTCGGCTCCACACACGTTCATTTATGCCTTTGAATGTACGATTTTTCGAACGCCCTACCATTGTTGGGAGACCCAAATAAGATTCAAAACATGTAGATGCCTGGACCCCTGCCAGGGAAAGAATATGCTCCTTAACTTCACTGCTGGTACCCTTACTAAAAAAAATAGAAGTCTTTTCTAGGTTGAGTTTCTGCCCCGAAGCTTTTTCATAAACAGCAAGCAACTCCTGAGTCCTATTCCATTCCGTCAAATTGGCCTTACAAAAAAGGAGGCTATCATCAGCAAAGAATAAATGACTCAGCTTTGTACCCCCCTCTTGTGATTGGAACCCCTGCCAAAAATTGAGATTCATGTGCCCTTTGGAGTAAAGAACTCAACCCTTCTGCACATAAAAGTGAAAAGATATATTATATATATTATATATATATATATATATCTTATTAAGTGAAACTAGTACTAAATGAAATGTAGCATCATTTACTGAACCTTCAAGTCACTAAAAAGTTGCCACTTTCATAATATGTGGAGGATATTTTTATAATATATTGAATTTATTATGAAAGTATTCTGTCACAAGTATGACAATATGGTAATGTATGTTATTGTTAGTCCATACTAGGATGACTATATCCAAAAAATGGAATATAAAAGTAGAATTTCCTTTGACAGTAATTGATAAGTTTCTATATAGTACTTGATATGTTAAACAAACCAAGTATTCTTCTCAGAGTAACCAAAGTTGGGATACTTCCAATACAATTCTCAAATTCTCCTTTGATCTCTCATAATCAGAAATATTTGGCTTTTGCTCTGCTGGGATCTTCTAATAATCTTAAATCCCAATACGGCAACAAAAATGAGGAATTCTCAATGACAAAAGTGTTGAAACTACCAAGCTCTCTACACAATTAGTATCAATATTCAAACGTATATGGCTTAGGCTAGGGACCTTCCTGATATCTAACATGATGATTTAGGGTCAATGATGCCTCTACTACCGTCTCTGCTGAATGATAAAAGCCAAACACTGTTTGTGAATCCCCACTTAGTGTAAAACAATAAGACAGAGCATAAAGAAAAACTCTTTGTGAATCCCCACCCATTCCTATCCTCACCTATTCCACTCCTAACCTACACTGCATACACAAAACAACAATATTTTCACACTTCACACCCAAGAAAATGCAACTGAAATATCCCAATACTCAAATATACTAAACAGATCAGGAAAGGTACTCCATTTCATCATTCTCTAGTTTTATGTTTTCTCTTTTTTGATAGGAAGTGATGATGAATCTCTGTCAAGATCAACAGAACCCTCCTTAGCTTTATCTACTCTTAACACGAGATTTTGCTAAATCTTTCTGGCCATTGGTCAAATTCATTAATGCTAAACATAATTCTGTAAATCTTTTGTGTTTATTTCTCTTATAGCACTATTCTTTTTATATTTTTATAGCCTTCTGAATTTTTTATGATATCAAAATTAACTATAGGCTAACCCAGTTTTCGATCTTGTTAATTGCAATTTTTATTTTTTTCCTTTTCTCCTCTCAACGTTTTGTATTAGATTTTTCACATGGTATCAAAACACAAAACGATCTGCTGGAATCCATTCTCTTGCCTACCGTGAATATTATTTGGTGGTACTCATTCTCCTTTGGTGGTACTCAACCAAAACATCCCAATACTCACTATCAGACATGTGGCTTGAAATCCTAGGAGCGTAGTTAACAATTTCCTAGGACAAATTACCAAAAACTTCAATCCTTATGTCCATTTGATAAGGAGCCTTTGCAATCCTTATGCCCATGTACAACCCTTATGTTAGAATATATTCTGATATTTATCATATTTTCCTGATTTTCTATAATTATCTGGTTTACCGTATTTCTTTGTATAGGTTGATTTTATTCTGTAATATTGTCAATTAATTCTTTGATTGTATTTTCTAGTTTAACTGGCCTTATTCAACTATAAATAGGCCCCTTTGTACACAGTTTTATTCTTATCAAAAATACAAATTTGTGTTTCATAATATTTTATATTGTCTATTTCTTCATGGTATCAGAGCCACCGATTTTCTTGTGCCTCTTTGTATTTTTTTAAGAATCCGTTATCTATTCATGCAATTTTATTTTTCTTCCCTTTGAGCTTTTTTTTTTCTTAGGTGTTTTTCTCTGCTCTAACAGTACACCAAACGCTTCATTGTGGTTATTTTTGCATGGGTCAGTAATTTCGAGTTTATCTGTTGCCACACGCGCTGCCTCTATCCAACAAATTGATCCCTAAAATCAATTTGTTGGCCTAAAATCGGAGTTTTTGTGAAAAAACCATTCCTGAAAGCCATTGGACGTGCCCTCACGCACCACTATTAGATCCAGATCTCCGCCATCTTCCTCCACGCGTCGTCACTGTCCTCTGTGCGTGAGACGTGCCTTACAGTATTCCTACGTTGGTTTGCGCCGCACCAGATTGCTGCTTACGCGTGCGCCTGCACCGTGCCGCACCAGATCACTGCCTGCACTTGCACCTACACCGCGCCGCACTAAATATCTGCCCACACGTGCACCTACACTTTGCTGCACCGGATCACTGCCTGCAGGTCTACCGTAGCTCCTGTGTGCGCGCCACACCAGATTGCCGCCCAAGGCTGTACCTGCACTTGCGCCGCACTAGATTATTACCCACATGTCATTTTTTTAATATTTTTCCAAAAAAAAAAAAGAGGAAAATGTCTTCCAATCTTGATAATATTGTCCGCCCTATTGACAATATTTTAGATGGTTCCAATTATAATATGTGGGCACAAAATATGGAAGTTTTTCTGAGAGGCAGAAAATTATGGCTCTATGTTTCAGGAGAAATTGCTGCACCAAAGCCATTTGAAGGTGAGAAGGAAGACAAATTTCTCAATCGTCTTGAAGATTGGGATAGTGCACACTATCAGATTATCTTTTGGTTCATCAACACTTCAGTTCCTTCTATTCACAATCTACTTCCCAAGCTTGGGAATGCAAAGGCTGCCTGGGATTTTCTAGCACAACGATACGATTGTACCATGATGTTTCACTACAGTTTCAACTTGAAACTAAACTCTATCAAATCCGTCAGGAACCAGGTCAGTCTATTGCTGATTTTTATTCTTAAGTTAATAATCTTTGGGAACAATTATCCACTACAGAAAATCAGGAAAATACGATAAATATCAGAATATATTCAGAATATATTCACTAGCTATCGGGATCGTCGGAAGTTTATGATGGCTCTTCGTGCGGATTTTGAACCCACTCGGGCTTCTCTCTTACACCGCAATCCTCTTCCCACACTGAATGCTGCTGTAGCAAAACTTATTTCTGAAGAGACTCGTCGTTCTACTATGCAAATGCAATCTCCGGATATGGTTGTAGCTGCTGCACCTCCAAGTGCTCCAAAATTTCCTCATGGACGATCCACATCTCAATCGTCTTTCAAAAAGTTACAATGCAACTTTTGCAAAAAGTATGGTCACTCTGTGTCTCATTGCTACCAGCTCAAGAATCGAAATCAGTCATGGGCTCCTTTCCAATAGGTAGCTGCAGTTGCTTCATCTGGTTCATTTGCACCTGAGTCTTGTTCATAAAGTTCATCTCAATCCTCTGCCTTCGCTACAGCTGATGTTAAGGCATTAGTTCACCAGCTTTTGTCTCGTACTTCTACAGCCTTATCTGTCACCTCAGGTAAACACTCATGGTATATGGACTCTACTTGTTGTAATCATATAACCCCTGATCCCACTTTATTTTCTCAAAAATCTGCCCTGTCTTCCAATCCTCTTATTTATACAGCTGATGGTTCTCAATTACCTGTTAGTCACACTGGTTCTATTTCTTCGTCTAATCTATCTGTTGATAACACATATCTAGTTCCCAACTTGTCCTTAAATCTCCTTTCAGTTGGCCAACTTTGTGAACTAGGTTTGGAGTTACTATTTTCTAATAGGGGTGTTGATGTGCAGGATCCCCAGACGAGTCAGTTAATTGGGACCGGCCGTAAGATTGGATGTCTCTTTGAGCTTTCGTTTCTGCAGACTCCTCCTCACTTGTCAACTCCTATCACTGCTGTCACTTCCTCCTCCAGCTTATGGCATTCTTGTTTGGGTCATGCATCTCTACCATGAGTCCATCTTTTAGCATCTCAAGGTCATTTAGGATCAGTTGATTCAAAATCGTTTGATGTGTTTCTTGTCAACTTGGAAAACAAACACATTTATCTTTTAATAAAAGTGCGTGTTTGTCTTCTGCTCCTTTTCATTTGGTTCATTTTGATATTTGGGGTCCTGCCCCTGTTCTCACTGAGAGGGGGATCTCGTTATTTTGTTGTTTTTATTGATGATTATTCTCGTTATACTTGGATATATTTATTACAGCATCGTTCTGAACTCACTCAGGTTTATCAAAATTTTCATAAAATGGTACAAACCCAATTTTCTCGTACCATCAAAATTTTTCATTCAGATAATGCTATGGAATATAACGAGAAATCTTTTCTAAATTTTTTAAAACAACATGGAACCATTTCTCATCATTCTTGCCCTTACACTTCTCAGCAAAATGGGCGTGCAGAACGCAAACATCGTCACATTTTAGAAACTATAAGAGCTTTACTCCTTTTTGCTTCACTCCATGAACGTTTTTGGGGTGAAGCTACTCTTATTGCTGTTTACACAATCAATCGTGTTCCTTCACCCACTATTCACAACCAAACTCCTTATGAGCGCTTATATGGTAGCACACCTAACTACTCCTTGCTTAGAGTTTTTGGTTGTATTTGTTCTGTCACTATTCCTTCGCATAAACGTACCAAACTTGAACCACACTCCCGCTTGTGTTGTTTTCTTGGTTATGGCATCAGTCAAAAGGGTTATCGCTGCTATGACCCCATCACCCGACGCCTTCGGATCTCTCGTCATGTGGAGTTCTGGGAACATAAAATGTTTACTAGCCAAAATCAGTTTTTGCATTTCTCCTCTACTTATTCACCTATTTTCACTAACCCTTCAATTGCCTTATTATCTGAATCTTCTGCGGAGACATTAAGCTCATTAGACAAACCTTCTCCGACTACTCCCAATTTGTCTGATTCGACTAATGATCATCCTGCTACATCGCACATCCCAGAGTCTTCACAAGAACCTCGTCGCTCCAATAGGGTAAGAGCACCTCCTGCTCATCTCCATGATTATCATTGTTTTTCTGCTCTTGCTACTCTTCATGAACCTCACTCTTATCGTGAGGCTAGTGCTGACCTTTTTTAGCATAAAGCTATGTCTGATGAACTAGATGCTCTTTCTCAAACTCATACATGGGACTTGGTGGATTTGCCTCCTGGAAAGTCTACAGTAGGATGTAAGTGGGTTTATAAGATCAAGACTCGTGCAGATGGCTCTGTGGAACGATATAACGCTCGCCTTGTTGCGAGAGGATTTGCTCAGGAGTATGGTATTGACTACGAGGAGACTTTTGCCCTTGTTGCTAGACTAACCTCTGTTAGGTCATTGCTTGCAGTTGCTACTGTGCGCCATTGGTAGTTATTTCAGATAGATGTTAAAAATGCATTCCTCAGTGGTGATCTTGAGGAAGAAGTCTATATGCATCCTCCACCTAGCTTTCATCATCCGCCACACAAGGTTTGCCGACTTCGTCGAGCACTTTATGGTCTCAAGCAGGCTCCTCGTGCTTGGTTCGACAAGTTCAGTTCTGTGGTTGCTCAACAAAGTTTTGTTTCTAGTTCATATGACTCAGCTCTCTTTCTCCGGACTACTAATGCTAGTATTATTCTTATTCTTCTCTATGTAGATGATATGATCATTACTCGTGATGACATTTCAGGCATACGCAGTCTCCAATCTTTTCTTAGCTAGAATTTTGAGATGAAAGACTTGGGGAAACTTAGCTACTTTCTTGGACTAGAGGTTACTTCAAGTGCTGATGGTTATGCTCTTTCTCAAGCCAAATATGCGCCTGATCTACTTTCTCGAGCAGGTTTGACAGATTGTAAAACAGTGAGCAGTCCTCTTGAGACCAATGTCAAGCTTCTAGCTATGAATGGTGAGCCTTTACCCGATGCTACTCTCTACAGGTAGTTAGTTGGTAGTCTCATTTATCTCACCGTCACACAACCCGATATTGCATATGTTGTTCATTTGGTGAGTCAATTTATGAGTGCACCTCAATCCACTCATTATGATGCTGTTCTTCGCATTTTGCGCTATGTTAAGGGCACTCTATTTCATGGGCTTCACTTCTCCTCCCAGTCATCTCTTGAGCGCCGGGCTTACTCTGATGCTGATTGGGCTGGTGATCCCATTGATCACCGATCCACCACTGGATAGTGTTTCTTATTCGGAACTTCTTTAATTTCCTAGAGTAGTAAGAAAAAATCTGTTGTTGCTCGCTCTAGTACTGAGGCTAAGTATTGTGCCCTTGCTGATACTACATTTGAACTCTTCTGGTTACGCTGGCTTTTGTCTAACATGGGTGTTCCTCAGTTTACTAGTTCTCCTCTTCATTGTGACAATCGGAGTGCCATACAGATTGCTCATAATGATGTTTTTTTCATGAGCGCACCAAACATATCGAGATTGATTGTCATTTTGTCAGGCATCATCTTCAAGACGATACTTTGCAACTCCATTTCGTCTCCTCCGAAGATCAATTGATTGATATCTTTACAAAATCTCATCCTCCAGGATGGCTCAATGAACTTGTTTCCAAACTCAAGTTGGCTTCACCCTCTAGAGTTTGAGGGAGGGTGTTAGAATATATTCAGAATATATTCTGATATTTATCGTATTTTCCTAATTTTCTGTAATTATCTGGTTTGTCGTATTTCCTTGTATAGGTTGATTTTATTCTGTAATATTGTCAATTAATTCCTTGATTGTATTTCCTAGTTTAAGTGGCCTTATTTAACTATAAATAGGCCCCTTTGTATACAGTTTTATTCACATCAGAAATACAAATTTGTGTTTCACAATATTTTTTGTTGTCTATTGCTTCACCTTAGATATATTTACATAGTATCTTGCTCCTCTACTTAATTAAATCAATCTCCATAACTCATCAGGCCATTCGGTCATATCAAACCTACCCACACACATTCTTTCTCAATTAAACCTTAAATAGCAAAATAACAAAACCCAGATTTAGAAAACAACCCACATTCACAGCAAATTGGAATCTAAGAGTATTTTTTTTTAAAAAAAAANGACCCCATCACCCGACGCCTTCGGATCTCTCGTCATGTGGAGTTCTGGGAACATAAAATGTTTACCAGTCAAAATCAGTTTTTGCATTTCTCCTCTACTTATTCACCTGTTTTCACTGACCCTTCAATTGCCTTATTACCTGAATCTTCTGTGGAGACATTAAGCTCATTAGACAAACCTTCTCCGACTACTCCCAATTTGTCTGATTCGACTAATGATCATCTCAGAGTCTTCACAAGAACCTCGTCGCTCCAATAGGGTAAGAGCACCTCCTGCTCATCTCCATGATTATCATTGTTTTTCTGCTCTTGCTACTCTTCACGAACCTCACTCTTATCGTGAGGCTAGTGCTGACCTTTTTTTGGCATAAAGCTATGTCTGATGAACTAGATGCTCTTTCTCAAACTCATACATGGGACTTGGTGGATTTGCCTCCTGGAAAGTCTACAGTAGGATGTAAGTGGGTTTATAAGATCAAGACTCGTGCAGATGGCTCTGTGGAACGATATAACGCTCGCTTTGTTGCGAGAGGATTTGCTCAGGAGTATGGTATTGACTACGAGGAGACTTTTGCCCTTGTTGCTAGACTAACCTCTGTTAGGTCATTGCTTGCAGTTGCTGCTGTGCGCCATTGGCAGTTATTTCAGATAGATGTTAAAAATGCATTCATCAATGGTGATCTTGAGGAAGAAGTCTATATGCATCCTCCACCTGGCTTTCATCATCCGCCACACAAGGTTTGCCGACTTCGTCGAGCACTTTATGGTCTCAAGCAGGCTCCTCGTGCTTGGTTCGACAAGTTCAGTTCTGTGGTTGCTCAACAAAGTTTTGTTTCTAGTTCATATGACTCAGCTCTCTTTCTCCGGACTACTAATGCTAGTATTATTCTTATTCTTCTCTATGTAGATGATATGATCATTACTGGTGATGACATTTCAGGCATACGCAGTCTCCAATCTTTTCTTAGCTAGAATTTTGAGATGAAAGACTTGGGGAAACTTAGCTACTTTCTTGGACTAGAGGTTACTTCAAGTGCTGATGGTTATGCTCTTTCTCAAGCCAAATATGCGCCTGATCTACTTTCTCGAGCAGGTTTGACAGATTGTAAAACAGTGAGCAGTCCTCTTGAGACCAATGTCAAGCTTCTAGCTATGAATGGTGAGCCTTTACCCGATGCTACTCTCTACAGGTAGTTGTTGGTAGTCTCATTTATCTCACCGTCACACAACCCGATTTTGCATATGCTATTCATTTGGTGAGTCAATTTATGAGTGCACCTCAATCCACTCATTATGATGCTGTTCTTCGCATTTTGCGCTATGTTAAGGGCACTCTATTTCATGGGCTTCACTTCTCCTCCCAGTCATCTCTTGAGCGCCGGGCTTACTCTGATGCTGATTGGGCTGGTGATCCCATTGATCACCAATCCACCACTGGATAGTGTTTCTTATTCGGAACTTCTTTCATTTCCTAGCGTAGTAAGGAAAAATCTGTTGTTGCTCGCTCTAGTACTGAGGCTAAGTATCGTGCCCTTGCTGATACTACATCTGAACTCTTTTGGTTACGCTGGCTTTTGTCTGACATGGGTGTTCCTCAGTTTACTAGTTCTCCTCTTCATTGTGACAATCGGTGCCATACAGATTGCTCATAATGATGTTTTTTTCATGAGCACACCAAACATATCGAGATTGATTGTCATTTTGTCAGGCATCATCCTCAAGACGATACTTTGCAACTCCATTTCGTCTCCTCCGAAGATCAATTGATTGATATCTTTACAAAATCTCATCCTCCGGGATGGCTCAATGAACTTGTTTCCAAACTCAAGTTGGCTTCACCCTCTAGAGTTTGAGGGAGGGTGTTAGAATATATTCATAATATATTCTGATATTTATCGTATTTTCCTAATTTTCTGTAATTATCTGGTTTGCCGTATTTCCTTGTATAGGTTGATTTTATTCTGTAATATTGTTAATTAATTCCTTGATTGTATTTCCTAGTTTAAGTGGCTTTATTCAACTATAAATAGGCCCCTTTGTACACAGTTTTATTCACATCAGAAATACAAATTTGTGTTTCACAATATTTTTTGTTGTCTATTGCTTCACCTTAGATATATTTACATAGTATCTTGCTCCTCTACTTAATTAAATCAATCTCCATAACTCATCTGGCCATTCGGTCATATCAAACCTACCCACACACATTCTTTCTCAATTAAACCTTAAACAGCAAAATAACAAAACCCAAATTTAGAAAACAACCCACATTCACAGCAAATTGGAATCTAAGAGTATTTTTTTTTTAAAAAAAAANTCCACTGCAGATCAAAGCTTCTAACCCTAATTTTCGATTCTTACCTGATGGCTTCACAAAGTAGAGTCTACAACGAGAGAGAGAAGAGAGAGACCGATTGAAGGCAAGACAATGCCGGTGACTGTGTTGCTAGTTGGCGTTCGTTGCTGGTCGGCGGCTGCGGAATATATAGGGGTGAGAGAGAGAGAGACCGACTGAAGAAGAAGACAAAGGAAAGAGAGAAAGGGGTTCACCAGTAGAGAGAAAGAGAGAGAGGGGCACATCGATGGAGAGAATGAGAAAATAGCGGTGGAGAGGGAGAGAGAAGAGGAAAAACAGCGGGAGTGTATAATTATAATAAGATTCCTAAGAACGCGATACTACCATTGATAATATGAATTGTTGATGTAGGTGGATGCATTGATTGGTAAAATGAGTTTTTGTTACCCAAGTATACTAATCACTGGTTTCTTTGTCTTTTTGGTGCTCTCAATGCAAAAGTACTTGCTTGTCAAGTTTCATGTTTATAGATGATTAAACTTGTCTATTTTTGTATTTTTCTTTTCCCATTTTGTGCAGCGTATTTAGTTGTCTGGGAAAAGATGGTGGTAGTAATGGTTGCTGTTTCTTACATTCAATCAGGAGAAAGTTGGATATGATTGGTAACACTAACTTTTGCTAGGTGGTTCTCGAGAAAATGCTTTTGTGAAGAAATCTGATAGATGTCGACTAGCTGAGAGAGAGAGAGAGAGAGAGAGAGAGAGAATTAGTAATCTGTCATTACGTGTCTATTAACTTCTAATCGTTGCTGCATTTTCAATTTTTTTCAATAAAAGTTTCTTTTGTCACCACTTTTTGAAATTTTTTGGCTGGAATTCTGGTCTTCTAATTCAAATGGACGGTCTCTATATTAGTTATGCAATTCCCATCATTGTTTCTTTTCTTGAGAGGGTCATGCTATGAGCAAATTCCAACAAATTAAATAACAAACGAATCACTAAAAAACCCATTGCTAAAGATAGCTAACCAAAAGAAATTGTCCATCAATTACGAAATTTGAGCACAACCAGACACAAGCATCATTATTGAGTAATTTGCTTAAAGCAGCCCAACAGTAGGACAACAACCTTTTAAGTATTAACAGGGAAGTTCATCCATTCTAATGATGTACAAAAATGAAGACTTTAATCTGTCTTTACATAGCCATAATTCCAATCCAAACTATAAATTTGTCCGTGACATATAATGTTTACAAAAATGAGATTCCACAACTATTTTCTTGGTTGCTTGTTGTGATTCTACAAAAATGAGTTAAACTCACAACTTCCACAAAAATTAGATTCGACAATAATTCTAGAAGCTCTTAAAGAAAGTTGCATAATGAGAATTATAAGACCATGAGCAACGATTTCAACTGAGTTTGTTGTATGACAACAACTTCTTGTTTGCTTTGTTTGGCTGTGACAAGCATTATCATTGTACTTAGGGCATTAAACAAATTTATTTATCAAAACAAAAATAAAAATTGAGAAAAATATACATTTAAAACATAGTGAGAATTTCCTTGAGTGGCATTTAACCATACATATATAGATACATACAAATACACATTATATGATATAGTAGCACTAACAAATTTAAAAAACCATTCAAACCGCCGGTTCCACAAAAAAGTGATTTTATACCCCATTCATTGTGTTTTTTTTTTTTTTTTCCTAATTTTCTTTTCTATTTCCACTCTTGTCTCCGTAAATTTATTGTATTGTACTTTTTGTAGGACTTGTATTACTCTTTTTTCTATAACACGTAAAAAAAAAAAAAAAGAATATCATGTACTTTTTGCATCCAAAGAATGATGGGTGGTTTCGTACGCTTTTATGATGGCGACAAAAAATGCTTAAGCAGTGCTACAAGATGGATGCAGAAAATGGATCCAAGAATATGAGACTAAACCAACCTATAAATTGATCATATTTCAAAATTCAAATGGCTCGAGCGCTAAATTAAGTGATCCCTGCAAATTATGACAAAAACATTATAAATGGTACCTAGCATCATTTTATACAAGTCACTCAGTTATCATATGAAGCTCATTTGCTCTTTTGTAATACCTGACTAATTACGCTATTTTGAGTTCCAATTACATTGCATGCTGAGTTTCAGTTATGGAAGGCAACAAAGCTTCATTTGTGTCCAGTGCATCTTCATGCATTCCTTGGCAAATTTTCAATCAAAAAATCATACAAACATGTTAGAAAAAGCTTTTAAAAATATTCAAATAAGCATAATTGAACACAAGGAACATAAGCAACCTTTTTCTTTTTTTTCTTTAGTTTGGGAGTTGTGTGACTCAGTCGATTCTTTGTTCATTGTGACTTTTTATTCACCACCGCTTTTTTTACTTCAGACACCTTCCTTTTTTATTGTGGCTACGAGAGGACTACGCACCTTATTACTTTTGATCATCGTAAGATCAATGGACAAATTACAGGTAGCAGATGCACCTCGAAGTGCATGGGAAGTTGGACTTTGTTCACAGCTTGAACCACTGAATTGCTTCGTTAACATATGAATATGATTTTTTAGTTTCATGTAATGGTCCACTATATTTGATGCGATTTCTGCTAAAACATGCATATCTTTGCACATGTCGGAATATCTTTCTATACTAGGGTTGCCACTCAAGGAAATCATAACTACTGTTGATAAATTGCTATTTCTGCTTCAAGTCCTTCCTCCATCAGTTATAAGGAAATATTTTTCGGGCAACTATGTAACATCAAGTCTAGTAAGTATATATATGACATGTCTACTATCGATTCAAACTTAGTTCGTTATATAGTTTGGGACTCCCAACACAACAAATCCATGTTTGAACATCTTCATTTGCGCAGAATGCATAAATTAAAATCATTAAACAATTTCACAACTAGAAGCATGATTAAGTGCCCGTAATTAAAAGTGAAGGCATACAAGCAAACCTGCTGGCAGGGATCCTAGCTACTACCTTATTTCTTTTTGGATAATATTTTTAAATGGCGGAGATTTCATTCGTTAGTGTGACGACCCGATCCATAATTACACTATAGCTATATTTTTTTTTTGAAAACATAGAGTAATCATGAATTAGATCTATCGCCACAGGGTGATAGAAAACACCTGCTATACCTGTATCTCACAATGTATAATGAGAGTACCTAATATATCAGAGTTATATATCACATCGAATATAAACTGAGCGGAAGCATTTATATATCAAGGGAGTAATTCTTACATAGAGCTGACAACATAATTCTAATGTTTAAAAGTTTACAACGTGACATGTACAAAAAGAATGGCTATGCAAACGTGTCACATGCGACACAAGCCATATACAAAAATACAGTTTGTGAAAGCATCACAAACATGAACAAAAGAATAGACTATCTACGAAGTCTATACAAAAGTACACGTCCCACGACGTCAGTCGTAATAGCCAAGATAGTAGGCTACGGGATCGTCATCTGCGCTCTCAGTACCTGCACCAATATCTATGTAACCATAGAGATCATCCATGATTACATAGGCGGAAAAGAGAATGAGTGAGTCAACAGTCTCAATGGGTAAAAATCCACTGAGTTTTCGTAATGAACCGAAGTGTTAGTTACATGAGTTTACAATAACAGCTACTAAGAGTATGGCATTTTATTTTAAAACATAAAGCAGCTGATGAAGTAAACACATGTGATCATAAAACATTCGAAATAATATAATAGCTGGGTACATACATGTACGTTCCAGTCTCCCGCCTGTACTAGCACATATACGCGCCCATCTATTTTATACATATATCATATAACTTAGCTATAGTCATATACAAGTATTCCCTTTCTTCAAGGGTGATAACACAAGTATATAAGCATAACTAAGCAATAAAATATAAATCCATATGCAGCTAGCCGTAAGAATATACATATGTGCTTGTCCATGAAACCTCATATGCATACTAATACGTCTATGATCAATAAAACATAAATCATCATATAAACATCTCATAAATCAATCATAAAATCATCACGTAAATCATCATGCAATGCACTAGCGTATGCTCACAATTCTTTACCCTTGTGGCCAAGGTTCATATGCTCACAATTCTTTACCCCTGTGGCCTAGGTTCGTATGCTCACAATTCTTTACCCCTGTGGCCTAGGTTCGTATGCTCACAATTCTTTACCCTTGTGGCCTAGGTTCATAAGCTCACAATTCTTTACCCTGTGGCCTAGGTTCATATGCTCACAATTCTTTACCCTTGTGGCTAGGTTCCGTATGCTCACAATTCTTTACCCTTGTGGCCTAGGTTCATAAGCGTCATTTATCACATGTCTTTCTATACATATGCTCATATTCATCATGTAAATACTTGAGCCATAATCCACATCTCAGTACCAATCTCAATGAAACATCATAAACTCATCAAATCTTTATGTAAACATATAGGCCATACTTTCTTTTCTCAAACTCAAAATCATTAAAGCATCATAAAACTCAACATAACAATAAATTCCGCCGTAATCATAAAACATCAATAAAGCATCAAAACTCATCAATCAATCACTCATCAAATCATCATAAATTCTCAAGAAGATAATAGAAAGCATAAATCACATATTGTCACAAAGTATCATCGGTTCGACTTTTAAAACCTTAAATTATTTCTTCAAAATCTCATAAAAATATTTATTTTGTTTAGCAAGTACTACATCTGCTAACATTGAAAACAAAACATGAAAACACTTTAAGGGGTGTATCACTCTCAGTAAGTATAAATATTACTTTTTTTCGCTTGATGCTTTGACAATCTCAATAACTCACACTCATATGCTTTCTTGGAATCTTCTCGATCCAACTATCGCATGCTATGCATTGGAGGACTAGATTCAGCCCTAAGCCTCCAATCCCATATTATGTGCCTGCAATCAACCGCATCATTAGATCCGGTTAGACTACCAAACTCAAAACCCATTACACATAAAGCTACCCGCGTGCTCTCACGTAGCATTTCTAACTTTCTTAAGACTAGCTAAACACCGCTACCCATATGCGAGTTAACGCATATAAGGACTTACTCTAATTAATTTACCATACTTTAAGGAATTCACTATTTATTTTATCAATTTATTACTTATTAATTTAAGATAACCAAGTATGTTGGTCACATAATATATATACATACGTTAAATCTTGTTTTAAGTTTATGCTTAATTCAATAATACACTTAACCATTTATATTGCATATATAAGTGCATAATTTTTAATACTATTCCAATTGGATTCAAAGCTTGTTTATGTTTATATATATAATAATTAATTGATAATTTATATTTATCGACTTAAGGTTATTTGAAACATATTTTATCCGATGACATTCTCATCTTTAACTATTTTATTTAGTACTTTATCATTTGTTAGATAAACGTATAGGTAACTTTGCCATTAGCTTATTAATAATTCCATATTAACTTATCATAGCAAATGGATTATACTTATCTATCTTTCATTCTCATGATCACAATAGATTAATATTATCTTTTACCCATTACTTCACTTTATATCCTTATCATAGTGTATCTTTATCTGCACATTCAATATCACACCCACCCATTATCAATTACTTTATCTATTTACTTTAATTTGTTTCTTATATTAGAATAGATCTATCTTGTATTTATTTTATACATATTAATTGCATTAATTTTCCTTTTATTCTATAAAACAACATTATACCCATAAATCAAGATTTCTAATAAACCATTAACCTCACATAGGAGTATGTTATCTTATTTGTCAACATTTATTCTTCACATAGACATACTCAACTTATAGCCCCATAACATACTCTTAACCAACTTTCATGAATGATTTTCTATTAAACCAAAGCCTCAAGCCATAATCAAAGTACTCAATTAATTCATAACAAGAACCTAACCATTGAGCATACCAATCTTTAAATCAAGGTCCTTAACAACAATTGTACCCAATGGCTTAGCTTATCAAAAGCCCATATAAATCTATAGAACATCATCGCAACAAATGCCAATCTTTATCCAAAACAATAAATCAAGAGCCTATTTTCAACTCTACAATTTTATTAACAATTGATAATCCCATAACAATCAACCAAAATACATCTAAATCAAAAGTACAATCTCATGGCTAAGCACCATCAAACCCATTCTCTATTTCAACATCCAAGATCACACTCTTAAGAATACCCATTCGGCATTGAATGGAAATCTCCAAAATTAATTCAAATCAACCTAATTGAGCTATCCAAAGGAATAATTCAATCAATGAACTCATCAAACCCACATATAGAAAAAGCCCCAAAACTTAACATGACCCTAGATTTCGAACCAATATAAATCATAGCATTTATATGATTTTCGTGCTATATGATCAATGGGTAAAACGAAATTATAGAGAAAAGGCTATAGACTTTACCTCATAAAGAAAACCCATGGCCGGATCTATTTTCTTCTTCTCTGCATCACTCTTGAATTGTCACTCTCAATCTCCTCGGTCTAATCTCTCCTCGGTCTGCTGGTCTGTGACGAAGGAAGGAGAAGGAAAGAGAGAAGGAGAAAGAAAGAAAGAGAAGGAAGAGGGGTGAGGGGCTGGGCGTGCGTGACAGAGAAGAGAAAGAAGAAGAAGAAAGAAAAGGAAAGAAAGAAGAGAAAAGGAAAAGAAAAAGAATGATCGTGCGTGTGTGTGTCTCACCGTGCGTGAGAGATAGACAGGGGAGAAGGAGAGGAGAGGATAAGGTAATCTTCTCCCATCCAACCATAGCCACACACATGGCAAGGGTAGATTTCTTTTTTATTTTAAAACCTCCATCCTTTCATAAATTAATAGCATAGCCACCATATATTAATTCTATCTTTTGATAATAAATATTTGACCTCATATTTAATTTACTATCATTTACACATTCAATTAATTATTTACCACTTGAGAACTTATTATTATTATTATTTCATTAACATTAGCTTAATATATTTTTATCCAATTCTCTTAATATAATTATTAAATAATATTGTTATATACTATTACCACACAGTATCATTATTAATTAATATGATTTATATTTTCATTAATTCGAATTGCTTAAGGGTAATAAGCAATAAATTGCTTAATTATTTCTTGGGCGTTACAGTTAGGACAGGGTCAACTATACATAGGTGAGGTCCTAGTTTCAGTCATTGCAATTTTGAATATATAAAACTACACGCTTCGATCGATTAATTGAAGTGGTCGAATTTGGCTGCATTTCAAATATGGTCGGTTCACCCACTAAATATAAAATCGAGAACTGACCAACTCTTACAGGCTCCATCTAGTGAAAAACATAGACCGGTTCATTGACTCCCCGCTACAAATAGACATGTTCCCACACAACATCTCCCACTCCTCACAAAACAAAGAATCCACCGAATACAGAAAGCTAGCGCTCATAATCGCAAGAATGATGAAAGGGGTTCCTAATTACCTTGTAGCTTTGGCAATCATTGCTTTGGCATGCTCCGTTGCTTCTGCCTATGACCCTGCTCCTCTGCAAGACTTTTGTGTTGCAGTTAACACTTCCACTGATGCTGGTATTTACACATTCTTCTTCTTATTATTATTGTTATTATTATGGAGTCATTTGAAGCATCTTGGAATCTACAGATCAATGTAATTATGCTAGGACAGATTACTTAAATGGGTCTTTTTAATTTCTGCTTCACAGGCTAGTATTTGCGTGACATTAACAAACTCTTCTTTGTGCAGTATTTGTGAATGGAATGTTCTGCAAGGACCCAAAACTTGCCACTCCCAATGATTTCTTTTTCCAGGGACTAAACACTCCTAGAAACACTACAAATCAACTCGGATCAAATGTCACTCTCTTGGATGTTAGCAAAATACTAGGCCTCAACACACTAGGCGTATCCTTAGCGCGCATAGACTTTGCACCATATGGCCTAAATCCACCCCACACTCACCCTCGTGCCACCGAGATTCTCGTTGTTGTAGAGGGTACTTTGTACGTTGGCTTTGTCACATCCAACCCGGAGAACCGCTTCTTCACCAAAACTCTAAATGCCGGAGACGTCTTCGTTTTCCCAATTGGCCTCATTCACTTCCAGTTTAATGTAGGAAAAACCAATGCTGTTGCTTTTTCCGGTCTTGGTAGTCAGAGTCCTGGGCTCATCGTCATAGCAAAGAATATCTTTGGAGCCAATCCTCCTATCAATCCGGCATTGCTTGTTAAGGCCTTCCAATTGGACACGAATATTGTTGAGTCTCTTCAGAAAAAGTTCATGTAATAATAATTAGAGAATGATATGTAATTGCCGCAATGGACGGTTTGATGGTTTGAATAAAGTTTTCCATGTTTCCCTTGTTGTATTGTCATAGCAACATATAATTATAATGAAATAAAATGGTTGGTTATGTACTCTGTTTTAATTAATTTTTTTCTACGTAGCATGCATGGTAACTAATGTAGAGTGAGTGCCAGATTAAACTCACTAAAATTTTGAATCCACAAAGTGTTTGAGATGTCACTTCTAACTACTCTTGATACATGCCCTTCGCTTCCTCTTTTCTAAAAAGTAGATTAATAAACATTCAAATAAATAATTAAAAAGGAGACACAGAGTGATTCAAAGGTTGGTAGTAGCAGATGGTCAAATATCTATCCATATTATTTCCTTCCATAAGTTTTATGTTGTTGTCTTGATGCTTTCGTCCCTTTTCCTGCGCAATATGTCAATATCACAATAGGTGGTTAGGATCAAAACTTTTTAAAAGCGTGCAAGTGTGCCTTAAATTTGGTATTTAAGTTTTTGTTTACCGTTTTGTTATCTAATTTTTAAAATGAATATTGCTGATGTAAAGAATTGTCTTCGTGTCTGAATTCGTAAATCATAAGTTGTTCCAAAAGCATAAGTTAATACAAATTATAAATTTAATTATTTAAATTAATATTTTAACACCCCGTCAACAATTCATCGGTGTGCAATATTTAACAGAGAGGAAAAGGAGAGGAGGGCAAACTATAAAATCAAGGTTCAAACTCAGGACTTTTATTTTAATATATATCATGTTCCATTGGTTGGTGCGGTACCACTAATTATATAAAAAATTTAAATTAATAGAAAACGATGAATTTAAAGATATGATCCAAAATATTATCTTAAATAATATAATATGATTAACTAACGTTTTTGGAACAAATCATTTGATCTACACTCCTAGAGAAAGTGTGAGCAAAGGTTCTGAAAACGTAACTAACTTAACTGAAAATCCATTGAAATTGGTTGGTTTTTGATTATTGGTGTGTGGATTTTGATTATGCGATTCAAAAAACTGATGTCGTCGAACCAGTGTCGTTGGAGGGTATCAAGAATTCAATCAAAACCAACTAGATTGACACCAATTATATTAATACGAGACTTTCTCAACGATGACCTTAGCTTTAGAAACCTTTATTTTACTTCTCTCTCCCACACCAACATGTTTTCTCTTTTTCCTCTCTTTCCTCGGTTACCTTAACTATCGATCCTTGCTAGTCCACTGTTGTCTGGCCTTCGACCTATTCGTGTTTTGCACCCATTTCCATTTCGGATCATCTTCCATATTTCTGGGTTATCTCCATTGACACCACATCTCTTTTTTTTTTCCCAATTCCTAATTCAATTTGAATATTTTTATTTTCAATTTGGTTCTTTGAAATACCCCAAGATAAGTTCAAATGTTAATTGGTGGCTTGATTTGCTAGCTAGTGCTCTATTTGAAAGGACATATTTTTAAGTTTCATTCAAAGATCGGTGCTGATCTGATGTGAAAAACATTGTCATGGGGACATAAATTTCATCCAAACTAGTTTGGTAGAAATTTTTCTTCAACCCACTCTACTAAATGCCAAGTGTCTTCTAACATATAAGAGACATATGTTTTTTTTTTTAACATTTTTAATAGCTATTAATTCTCTAAATAAAAAATCTAGAACTTACCAAGTCTTATAGGCTCCATCTAGTGAAAAACATAGACCGGTTCATTAAATCCCCGCTATAAATAGACATGTTCCATCTATATATCGATCGCAACATCTCTCACTCCACACAAAACCAAGAATTCTCCGAATACAGCTCATAACTGCAAGAATGATGAAAGGGGTTCCTAATTACCTTGTAGGTTTGGCACTCATTGCTTTGGCATGCTCCGTTGCATCTGCCTATGACCCTGCTCGTCTGCAAGACTAATTTTGTGTTGCAGTTAACACTTCCACTGAGGCTGGTATGTACACATTCTTATTAATATTATTTTTAGGGATAACTTCACTTACTTTCCCTGAATTTTCAACCATTTTGCAATGTCCCTCCCCAAAATTCAAAGTCTCTCAATTTAGTGTATCGAACTTCTAATTTTTGTCAATTTCTCCTATCTGTTAGGATTTTCTTTCAAAATTTTCAAAATACCCCTCATTTGTTTAGAAAGAAAAAAAAAAGAGCATTGGTATTAAAACGTGTTTGTTGATATCATTTGTATTTATTGATATTGGTATTGAAAAAAGAATTATGGCAAAAATGTTTGTATGATATTTATGAGCATGTTTATGAAAAGAGCATAGAAAATGATTTATGGACCTTGCCGCAGGGGTCTATAATCGCGCGCCCAAAGAAGAGTATATAAACCCATGATACAGGGGTTGTAAAAAGCTGTATGCTAAACTCATGACATAGGATTTGTAAAAAGCTGTGTGCAAAACCCATGCCACAGGGGTTGTAAAAAGCTGTGTATAACAGAGAAGAGATAAAGAGATTGAGAAAAGAGTATGTAAACTCAAGCCACAGGGAATGTAAAAAGCTATGTGTTAAACCAACGCCACAGGGTTGTAAAAAGCTGTGTGCACCAAAACTAGAGAATATTGCATGATGAACATGATGATTTTATGATTGAGTTATGAGATGTATTTTATGATGATTTATTGAATTTTTGCTAGACGTATTAGTATGGATATGAGGTTTACTGAAAAAACACATTGTATATTCTGACGGCTAGTTGCATATGAGATTATATTTTATTGCTTAAATATACTTATATGCTTGTGTTTTCACTCATAGGGAAATGAATGTTTGTATATGAGTGTAGCTGAGTTATATGATATACTTGCATTATAGATGCGCACGTATGTGCATACTTCCAAATGAAAGTTTGGAATATGCTTATACGTACTTAGCTATTATTATATTTCAGATTGAAAATAATAAACAGACTCAAAATAACACCTAGAAGGGGGGTTGAATAGGTGTATATCAAATAAACGCGAAATTTAAAAAATAAGCAATCACACAAAAGATTATGAAAGAAATAAAGCACACAACACAAATATTTTGGTTACGAAGTAGAAACCTTTTGAAGAACTTTCAAAAGTAAAACCACTTCGGGGCAGCCGTAAAACCACTTCGGGGCAGCCAAACCCAGGAAATCAATGCACTGGAAGAATGAGAAATTACAAGGTGTTCATACTTACAAAACTTTTGTGAGAGATACACTATTGTACTAGACAAGTGACCCGCTTGCCCGCTACTGCAGTAGTTCTCCCACAACCTCTGAAAAATTCTTCTATTGATCTTCCTTTATTGGAACTCTGATAAGCTTCAAGTGTTGCAAACAAAGATTGTGTGATATGCAATAAACTCTAAGAGATGAGCAATATGATTACTCTAAACAAGCCTAAACCTCTCTTATCACAATTAAAATAGCCTCTAAACCTTTGAAAATATTGCCTCCAATACTTACAAAATTC
>FXXK01000847.1:77847-89384 GCA_900184695.1 Betula pendula
TAAGACTAATGCTCGTTGAACCAGTGCGATGGGAGGGTATCAAGAATTCAATCGAAACCAAACCAATTAACACCCATTATATAAAAACGCAAACTTTCTCACCAATGACCTTAGCCGTAGAAACCTTTACTTTGCTTCTCCTCTCCCACACCACCATGTTTTTTCTTTTTCCTCTGTTTCCGTAGTTACCTTTCACTATCGATCCTTTGCCAGTCCATGTTGTCTGGCCTTTCGACTGGTTCTTGCTTTGCATGCACTTTCCATTTTGGATCATCGTCTTATTTCTAGATTCTCTTCGTTTACACCCACAACTTTTTTTTTCTTTCAATTGTTAATGTCAATATATAATTTTTATTTTCAATTGGTTCTTTGAAACACCGAGGTTGGAAAGGATTGGTCCTCGAATTCAAATCATTTTTACCTCGATCTTTTGGATGTCCAATCAATTCATGCCATCTATTATTTCTTAAACACCAACAGCAACTTTGATACCGGAAGAGAGAACATCTTGCAACCCATCATAACATGACTCTGAATATTAGACTCTGAAGTTATTCGTACTAACTTGAGATAAAATAATTTTCACAAGTTCTTGATTGATTTCATAAATTCATTCTCTGTAAAATTTTTTCAAAAAACATCAATTCTTTCTTGACCATAAAAAATCAATTTGTTCTCCAACATTGCGAAGACCAACGTCAAGATTCCTGTTCCAAGAAAACTTGACAGAAAATTGTCAATCCTAAGAAAATCAACATAATTGATTTTCTCAAAAGCCCACTGAGATATTTCACTCTCCAGGAGTTTTTATCAAAACACATGGTAGATATCATTATTTCAACAATTTTTATGGTATCAATAAATAAATTTACCTCCTTCAATAAATCTCTTCCGTCATGATAGATGTGGTAGATCGGTGGAGAGACCAAATCTACCGAAAAATCTTATTCAATAATTTCATCTCTCCTCTCCACATAATGGATTTAGTAGATTGCTAACAACAATTAAAGTGCTAGAAAATTCTGAAAGCTCAATTCTGAAGCCTAAGTCTCCATGATACTCATCTCGGCCATGTTGTTCCTGAACCAGAACAAGATTATGATACGGGTTCTCAAAATTGGATTCTGATCACGACCGTCCAATATTGCGATACTTCACGAAATTTTGTGGCCACTAGACGGTTGGATTAACTCCGCAACCTGCCTTTGCAAGTCTTCAATCATCACGTCTTGTACACTCTGCTTTATGGTAGAGAACTTCCTCATTCGGAACCTGTCCATGCCAACCACGACCACAACCACCAGTCATGAAAAACTGTTGAAAAATATATCCAAGAAGAATGCTAAAACTCTGATCACCAAACTGATGTCGAGCATAACTAAGATTGTTCTGGACAGGCATATGATAGCAACAGCAAACTAATAATTGAAGATTGAAAAGGGGAATTTAGGAATAGATAAAATAACAAATAGAGAAGGAGAGAGACCACTAATTGCCCAAAATAAGCATGTTAGTTTTTGAATTGGCTAATTCGCGTCTCAAAGTGATTTTTGTAATAGGGATTTTTTGGACAAAATGTTTTGTAATTTTTATATAAATGATATTTTTACTTTCTTCTCTCAACGAGATGATGCTCGTTCGACCGGATAGACTTGTAAAAGCACAGTGAGAGCATCTCCAGTAGGGCTTTAAATTGGACATTACTAGCTATATTTAACTCTTATGACCTACTTTTTCATTGTAATGCCCAAGAATTTTAATTATGGATTATAAATCACTTTAAATAGACAAGGGTAAAAACTCTAATTAAAAGTAAAGAAGGAATTGAACAATGCAAAGAAAATACGCTTTAGGGAAGTATTTACGGTGGTTTTCACTTGAAATTTGATAGTTTTAGTTTTGACCCCACCGGACGTAAAATATATAACTTTTGACTTCAGAACTTCAATTGAAGCAAAAATTTATGTCATTGGAAAGCTATCTCAAAAATATACAATTTCGGTATTTCATAAAAATTATTCCAATTCCAACGTTTTGGGGGTCAAATCGAGACAAGTGACCTCATCAAACAGCTCGTCCGGACGGACCCGATTTCTTTTCACTCTGAAAGTTGCGTCCACAACTCGTGTGCAGCTGGTCCAGATGAAAATCATGTTTTTGTCCGGAGGGCCCATTTTTGGTTTGGATGGCAGTGTATTTTTCAGCCTATTAAATAGCTGAAAACGCGATTTTTCCAGCTCATTTTCGATTTTTCTCTTTTCTCCGCCCATTTCTCTCTCTTCTCTCTCATGGGTTTATACCCAAACCTTTGGTATTTGATCTTAGAGAGCCTCCAAACACATTTCTAACGTCGGAATCAAGATTCTAGGTGTGGAACCCACTTCCACCGATTCGGATTCAAGGTAAAAATTCTTGAAACTCTAAATTCTCTCAATGTTAGGCAATATTCTTGAATGTGTAGCTTAGTATTGATTATTTTCTTAGGATTCTTTGGTTGGTTTATACATCCTCTATACCGGGTGAAGTTCCGCAGTGCTAACTCGAATTCTTCAAAGTTTTGAGGTAAATGTCCAAACTTAGATTTTTCTATAGTTGAGTATTTTTGAAGTTTTATGATGTCTAACCTAGTAGTCTACTATGGGGTTAATTATCTAGGTTGTTTAAGGTGCTATTTGGAACCCTAGAATTGCTGAGGGTATACATATGGCTTACTTTGATACTTGTATTTTTTCAAGTACATGTGGATAATGAGTTGTGAGGTAAGAGTGTGATAGTTGTTAATGTGTTGACAAGTAATATAATGTGCAGCGGGCTTTACTTAAACATTTCGTGCTAGAAGTCGGTATTCATCAAGCAAAATGGTAATTACTTATTACTTACTGGAGAATTATACACACCTTAAAAGTTTTATGTTATATTTTCAATGTTTAGCAGGTGTTGTACTGCTAAACAAAAAAAATGTTTTTAAAGATTTTCGAAAGAATAATATAATTGTTTAAAAGACGAACCGATGATATTTTATGATAACATGTGATTTTGTGGCTTTCGATTATCTTCTTGAGAATTATTGATGATTTGATCTATGAGTGATTGATTATGAGTTTTGTGATGCCTTGTTGATATTTTATGAGTATTATGGCGGAATTTATTGTCATGAGTTGACTTTTTATGATGCTTTATTGATTTTGATATTATAAAGAAAGGTGGCTAAATGGGTTACATAAAGATTTGATGAGTTGTGATGTTTTATTGTGAGATGGGTACTAGAAGTAGGACTACGGCTCCATTAAGGGTAAAAAGATTTCATGATTACTATGAGCATATGTGGTGGGAAGGTATGAGGTGTAAAGAGACACATTATGAACCTAGGCACACAGTCGATAAGGGTAGATATATCAGCCGCGACAGTCATAATGTCGCCGCTGATAGTTATTCAATACCAGCAATATTTCATCGCCGCTATTGAACACAAAAACACAAATTAAATTTTTTAAAAAATATATATAGTTTAAGTTTTTTTTGGTAAAAAAAAAAATGAAAACTTTCACTGTTTCAACTGTTATTGACAATAAAAAAAAAAGTTGTCTAAGTAAAATTAAGAAATAATAATTGTTTAATTTCTTTAAAAAAAATTAAAACTTTCACTATGTTCAACGCTATTGGACTCTTAAAAATAAAAAATAAAAATCATTGTCTAATAAATTTTTTTTTTAAAACATCCCTTCCGTCTTCAGAATGCAAGCTATCAACAAATTTGCTCGCATGTTTTGAAATCAAATACAAAACGGGTGACAAAAGAGTTTCTTTTCCCTTTCCTCCAGTTTTCTCAGGAAACAAATTAACACTGATACAGGAAAACAAAAAATGGACTATTATGGGGTCTACTTACATGGGAGGGGAGATTGGAGAGGCAATCGGATGGACTTGAACTCGTAAACAAAGTTTCGGACAGAACCGAGAAAGCTTAAGGAGTTGGGAGCGACATGGTCGACGTTCGAATTGAACTCGACCATGGCGGCCTTGATGTCCTCGACAGCCTTGGTGCCTTCGAGCCGAAGGACTAGCCTCGACCACTGCATGGCAAGGCACGGCAAAGAAGGCGGGATCTCTGACCCCCTTAAAAATTTAAGTTAGTTAAAAATGGATGAATTTAATTTTTTAATCTAATATTTCTAACGAACTATAAAATAGGATCAGTACGCATGACCTAGAAGTGGTTGTGATGATCATTCGACGTATTGTATTCATTACCTATGATGGTGTGGCCGGTGATGGAGCAGAGATCTCGGGCAATATCTTAAAAAGGAATTAAAATTTAGTGGGGAAGAAAGCACAATTCCATGGGAACTGAATGCCTTCGGCTACATGTCTCAAAGAAGCTGAAATCAAATTCACAAAGGAGTAGTAAGTCTAAAGGCATGGTGTTGGAAGTCCTATCATTTACTATTCAAGATACAATACAACACTTATTTTCGAGATCTAATTTAATTTTGAGTAGTGTTACCCCAGTGTTGAAACCCGATTTACTTCAATGCTGTATTATTAGACAACATCATAAATACTACCCAAGGACTTGTGATTATTACTTTGCATATTGGAGTATCATTTGTGATTGCATAGATCAGGAGGCTGTCACTCTCTTCTTCAACATGCTTTACAATAATACTATTGTCGGAGAATTCAGTTATGAAAACTTTGGTTAGCAAGTGAATAGTGATTGTCGACACAGTGTTGAAACCTGAATAGTCTTGTTAAATCATTTTAATTTTTCAATTTTTTAGAATATAGATATATACTTTCTGTTGTATGGGTTTGAAAATATAAAAAACTCTTACTAATAAATATAAAGACAATTATTTTTTCTATAGGTTTTAATTTTTTTAAAAAACTTTTAATGGGAAATATGTTTCTATATATCATGGTTTGATCGTGCTAATGCCTTTTACCGTGTAAAGTTTTGATCAATCGAGACTAATTGTCTTTAGTGTGCTTTGTTCATGATGTATTTGATCAAGTCTAGAATCAAATGCACTAGCATCAATGCATGATAAAAATAAATTAATATTCATATATAATATAGATAAGGATAAAAGAAAAACCTCTCTCTCTCTATATATATAGTAAAATTAGAAATGGTGTATTATATATTAAATAAGAATAGGAAATATAAAAATAAATTATTTTTTTCATAGGTTTGCAATTTTTAAAAAAACTTTTATTAGGAAAATATGTTTTTAAGAACCAAATAGTAATTTAATATTTTTTCTTTTTTTTTAAAAAAAATACACACAAAATGTACGATTAATAGCGGCGAACTTGGGTCGCCGCGGTTGATATTAGATATAAAAATATATAAAATGACCATTAGCAGCCTGAAAATTGAACTTTGCTGCTGATGATGTACCAATCGCGGCGAACTTAGGGGTCGCTGCGGTTGGGATATTAGATATAAAATATTATAAAAACGTGCCATCAGCGGCGAAATTTGAACTTCGCTGCTGATGATATACCAATAGCGGCGAACTTATGGTCGCCCGCTGTTGATATTAGATATCAAAAAATTAATATTTATTATAAAAATGGGCATCAGCGGCGAAAATTGAACCTATCCTGCGAGATATACCAATCGCGGCGAACATTGGGTTCGCTGCCGTGATATTAGATATAGAAAATATTATAAACATGACCATCAACGGCGAACTTGAACTTTCGCTGCTGATGATATACCAATAGCGGCGAACTTATGGTCGCCGCTGTTGATATTAGATATTAAAAAAAAAAAATATTATAAAATGTGCATCAGCGGCGAAACTTGAACGTCGCTGCTGATGATAAAACCAATAGCGGCGAACTTATGGTCCGCCCCTGTTGATATTAGATATAAAAAAAAAAATATTATAAATGTGCATCAGCGCTGAACTTGAACGTCGCTGCTGGATGATATACCAATAGCGGCGAACTTATGGTCGCCGCTGCTGATATTAGATATAAAAAAATTTATAAAATGTGCATCACGGCAAAATTTAACTTCGTGCTGATTGATGTAGCCAATAGCGACGAACTTCTGGGTCGCCGCTGGTTGATAATTAATAATAAAAAATATATAAATGACCATCAGGGGATATGCATGATTTCGCCGCTATAATATTTGTCGGTCGACCTTTTCCGTCGCTGCAATGGTCTGGCTGCTGATGAACCTAATTTTTGTAGTGCGTCACTGGGCCGGCCGCCAACCACCCTACTATATTGCATTTTCATAGATGACCCTGGGCAGGTTCTACGCAGCGTAGCTGTAAGCCCTCACCAGGCTGCCATAGTGGCCCTCACCAGACTGCCATGTTGCCCTCACCAGGTTGCCATTCATTACTCTTATACTTAGCTTATCTTTTACATTCCTTGTATCACGATTTTACATACACTCTATGCTCTTAAATAACATGCATCAATATTTTGCCGTAGTCTTTTCTCATATGAAAATCAGTAAAAATATCATGAAAACTCAACATTTCAATAATTTCCGCCAATATCATTAAAACATCAACAAAAGATCAAAACTCATCATCAATCACTCATCAAATCATCATAAATTCTCAAGAAAGATAGTCAAAAGTACAAACCATAGCATTGTCACAAAAATATCATCGGTTCGCCTTTTAAAACCTTATATTGTTTCTTCAAAATCTGCATAAAACATATTTATTTTGTTTAGCAAGTACTACATCTGCTAAACATTGAAAACAAAGCAATGAAAACACTTTAAGGGTGTGTATCAACTCTCAGTAAGTATATAATTACTTACCTATTCCGCTTGTTAATTTCTAATCCCAAATGCTCTAGCAAATGCCCCTGCATAATACATTGCATAACATCAATGACTATACACACTCTAACTTAAAACCCAAATACCCATAATACTTAAAAATACAAGTATCCAAGTAGCCATGAGCCAACCCATAATATTCTAGGGTTCCAAATAGCCTAAAAATGGATCTATTCAATCAACCCATTGCATTATACTAGGGTTAACTTCATAAAACCCCAAAAATCCCCAAAATGGCAACTATAGAAAAATCTAGGGTTTTGAACATTTACCTCAAAGCTTGAAGAATCCGAAGTTGTGCACCACGAAACTTCAACCCGATGAGTGTAGAGTAAAACCCAACAAGAATCCTAAGAAAACAACCATTCATAAGCCATATATTCGAAAATATAGCTTAAGTATTGAGAAGTTAGGATTTTGAGAATTTTACCTCAAATCGATCGGTGGAAGTAGGTTTCCAACGCCCTAGATTCTTGATTCCGGGGTTAGAAATTTGTTTTTGGAGGCCTCTCTAAGATCATTACCAAGGGTTTGGGTATAAACCTATGAGAGAGAAGAGAGAAAATGGCGGAGAAAAGAAGAAAAATCGAAAAAATGGGCTGAAAAACGCGTTTCAGCCTATTTATAAGTGAGTGAAACAGTGTTCCGTCCGGACCAACTGCGGACGAAGCTGCGGGACGCCACTTTCGGATCGGGTCTGTTTCGGACGAGCTGCGAACGAAGGTTACTGGCTCTGGCTCGATTTGACCCCCAAACGTTGGAATTGGAAACTTTTCATGAAATCACAAATTGGTATATTTTTGTCTTCAGCTTTCCAATGACATAAATTTTCTCAATTTGGAGTTTGGAGTTAAAAAGTTGATGAGCATTTTTGTCCGACAAGGTCAAAACTAGAACTATCATTTCAAGTGAACACCACAAAACACTTTCCTAAAGCTTATTTTCTTTGCATTTCTCCATCCTTCTTACTTTTACCTAGCTTTTTACCCTTGTCTATTTAAAGTAATCTATAATCCATAATTAAAATTCTTGGGCTGTACAGGCTAGAAGTGACATACTTGAGTCACCAGTTCCTAGTGATGAAGATGGTGAAATCACATCTTTTTGTAGTGGATAGTTCCATGCTGTAGATATAAGTGGACCCAGTCTTTGACTCTTAAGATGAAGTTTGCAAACATACAACTGTTTAGAGAGGCTGTTAAACATTTTAATCTTAGAAGGGGAAGGACATTCAATTTAAAAAGAATGAAAGGAGAAGGGTTGTTTGTTGTTGTGTAGGGATCCCAAGTGCCAGTAATCCGAGTGTATGCTAGACAACTGGTGATGAAGTCCGTTTTTAGTATTTATCTCCTTTAAACCCTAAACATGTGGTGTGGCAGGAAATACAAGAACTCAATTTTAAGCTCGACTTGTGAATATCCTCATATTGACAAGTTAAGAAGTCCAGCCTACCATGCCATTGTATATGTATTACAACATGAAGTTAAGGATAAATGGAAGGTAGATGTATATCTAAAGCATGATGTATTTAGAGCTCGGAAAAAGGCTAAAGTCATATTTATGGTAGTTATGGGGGATATTGTATGAGAGGCTCATGGGACTACTGTGAAGCTGTTAGAAGACGAACGGTGGGTTAAGTCTTATGTTCATTAAGGTGGACAGACCTTGATGTGTAAGTCCGAAGTTCCAAAGACTATACGTTTCTGGCAGCCACGAAAAAAGGATTTTCAGATGGTTGTAGGCCTGTGGTTGGGTTGATGTTGCTTCCTTAAGGGTCCATTCAAAGGGCCAGCTACTATCTGCGGTTCGCAGAGATGGGAACAACAACATGGTTCGCGTTGCGTTCGCTGTCGTTGAAGCTGAGATGACAATTGTGTGTGTTTCTGGAAAACCTAATTGCAGACCTGGATCATATGAGAAGATGGTTAGCCTAGTTTATTTCGATGAAAGGTATATTGATTGACCAACATATTATGTTTTCATATATGTTTAAGATTAACAGTTATTATTCTCAATTATTTTGTAGGGTCTTATGCCAGCTTTTGAGAAGTGTGATGCCGAATTCAATATCGCATTTGTATAGGCATTTATATGCCAACTTTAGAGATATATGGGGGGTCATAGAGGAGTTGCATTAAGGTTATTAGTTGTGTGTGTTTCTGCATACACTGGAGGAGGTTTAGGAGACATATGGAAGAGTTGAAGGGGCTGATGATGTGATGATATGATCCTCAATAGATGACCCTATGTGCTTATGTTTTTAGTTGTTTGTTGTTCCGAAGTGCGTCTGCTGGAACAACATATTCGAGTGTTTTCAACTCTCATCTTGAAGCTCGTGACAAGCCAATTTGACAATGGCTGGAGATGATAATGGATATAAACTTATGAAGAGTATTGAATATAGAGGATGGAAATGCTAATATTGACTTGGTAAGTTATTGTCCTTCTATCAAAATTTCTCAAGTTTGGAGCCTAAGCTATCATAGCTCGATGGATTGCGTGGGACAATGCTGGTTTTCTCAGTGTAGTCACTGCTTGCCAAATTTGATAGATTCCTTGGATAAGAATGATTGGTTGCAGTCTAGTGTTGTATAATATGTTGGGACCCATGTGCGCATGCATTTTCAGCTATTCTCTATGACTGTGGCAATCCGGGAGGAATGTTGATGAGTGCTTTATGTGTTTCATACAAATAAGCTTATTGCGCCAAAAATTATATCCAATGCCCAGTGGAGTGTAACATGTTGTTATAGCAACAAGTAACAAGTTAGATCCTCCAGTTGCAAGAGTTGCCCCGGGAAGACCCAAAAAGTTAAGAAAGAGAGCTCCTGATGAGAGTAGGGACCCGAAAAATCCCTACAGAATGAGAAAATTTGGATCATATGGAAAATGTTCCAACTATAAGGGATTAGGGCACAATAAAAAGGCATGTCCGATGACTAGGAGTGTAGCAAGCAATGTTGGAGGATCTGCCCAAAGTTTTCAGTTGTCTACCCAACCTCTAGCAAGTGTGAGTATGACATGTCCTCATTACTATTCCAATAAATATATGTTTTTTTTTTGTCCCACCATAAAGTACTTATTAAAAATTGTTTGTTGTTTTTGGTTTAGACACAAAGTGTTGGTTCCAGCTGTTCTAAAAAGGGAAAATCTAAGAAAATGACTGCTGAGAAGGTACTCTGTAATTCTTTTATTTATTTATTTTTTATTTCAGCAATCATTTCCTTAATTTTTTTTTTCTTTTGTTGGTACCATTTTGCAGGGACAACCATCAAATCCTAGTGGGAATGCTGGCCCATCAAATCCTAGTGGGAATGCTGGCCTACAGTCATGTGTTGGTCAAAAGGTACATGTAAACATGTGTGTTACAGCTTTCCTTGTAAAACATTATCCAATAATACTTTTTTTTTTTTATTTCAATGTATGACAAGTCCATTCTGTTTTGTTTTCTATTTTTTTTTTTTAATAACACACCATAGGAAAGTACAACAACAAATGAAGCTCCAAATGTAACTGCTGGCCATGCTATTCCTTTACCTGCTGCTGAGAGAGTATTGACATCTCCACCCGAATTTCGTCCAATCAATCTCCCACCTCTAGCATGGGGCAAAGTCCCAAGAGCAACCACTGCAAAATCCACACGAGTTACTGGCGGACCTGCATCACGGACAAGACAATCAGATAGGGTCAAGGGTATTTGTGGTAGTAGTAACAAGGCACCAATACATATTGACCTAACCGAGGGAAATGATACAGCAGGAGTGTCAACAAGAGGTGGTGGTGTGAGAACAAGAGGTGGTACAGCAAGAGACACTACTACAAGAGGCAGTGCAACCAGTTTCGCAAGAGGAGATGTCTCTTCATCGGCTGCCCAGGAAATAGGCAAACGTGTTGTCCTAACCATTGAGAAGGGGATTGAGGATATGGAAGCTAAGAGGAGAAAGACGAGACCCGAATGGAAGCACTAATTTCATTACTGAACATTTATATGTGTAATCTGTTTGTGACCTATTTGAAAAGCTTTTAAACTTTCTCTGGTTGTATGGTTAGATATTTGGATATGCACCTTCTTGGATATGTAGTTCATCCAGTATTCTTTTATTTTATTTTTTTGCATATTTTGTTATGGATGTAAACTTTGAAACGTATATGGTGTTGTTATGATATGCAGTAGCATTCAGGGTTTGGTTGATGTGCTGCTGAAATTTTGAAATGTAGTGCATTGATATTTTGGTTTATGTAAGTGGTTGAAACTTTGAACAGATTCATGATGTGCAGTGATATCTTGGTTTGAAATTTATGTAAATGGTGTAATTTTTGTGGACTTATGGATTATGGAGTTTTGGCTTGTCTGAATGAAATGGTGTAGTGTTTAGTTGTGGACTTATAAATAATGCAGTTTTGGCTTGAAGCTGGCCATGATGCATGTGATATCTTGGTTTGAAATTTATGTAAATGGTGTAAAGTTTGTTTGTGGAGTTATGGTATAGTTGCAATTTGAATGTGATATCTTGGTTTGAAAGCTGGCCATGATGCATGTCTTTCATATTGTGGTTTGAAATCTGGCCATGGGTACCATTTGTTGAACAGAATTGGTATAGTTGCAATTTTGATTCAAGACCATGGCCATGGTACATTCATGTCTTGAAAGTTTGAATTTGGTAGATGCTAAAATGTCGTCATGGGTATAGTTTGCAAAAATTTTATCTCTCTCTTT
>FXXK01000847.1:107437-118126 GCA_900184695.1 Betula pendula
AGGCTATGTGTAAAGTGAGGGTCTTCTAAAAAAACATGGGGTAGTCAGTGAGAGCTTAGAAGTTGTGATGAAAAGAGACACTAGAGAAGAGAAGTAGGAATCAGAAATAAAAAAAAAAAAAAGAAAAAAGAAACCCAAGACGCCCCTATTAGAAGCAAGTGTTTCCAGAAAATGATAGAGGATAGCTTGAAATAGGGTTTTAGAGATGAAAATGGCGGATTTTGTGCTACCAAATGAGATCACCGAGATTTTGCAAGGTAACAACGGCGTCCGCCCCGGAAAGGGCTTTCCTGGTCGGGGTCATTTGTGCAATTCCAATTCTAATTGAAAACCTTATTATGACCAAATTACTATCGAGTGCGCGGACTTAGAAGAAAAATGTTAGAATAAGAGCATAGCATTCGGACGAGTGAAGGAACTCCTGCGAACGAAGGAAGGAAGGGCATGGAAGCCATGCGCGTCCCACATCGCCTGAGTATGGGGATAGAGATGTGCTTATATCTATACTCTCACCATTCTTGACACAACGCGTTTTAAAGCGGTGATGGCCACGAGCCTATCATGACTTCGCAGCTAAGAGTGCTTATGCGATAGTAGTACCAGGATGGCTGACCTCCTGGTAGATCTGGTTCAGATGAGCCAAAAGCTGATAATATTGTGTAGTTCGGTGGGGCGGGTAGTTACAAGCCATGTGTTAGTTAATAAAACACGACGGGACCAGAGGAGGTCCCGTCTGGACGAAAGACAAACTTGGATACCAAGTTTAGCTCAGTGATGTCCAGACCAGCAAGGAATTCGTCCGAACGAAGCCAAAAGATCTTGTGGACCAGGATATTCCACGTGGAGATCTGACATATTGGATACAGAGTTAGTATGTGCTGACTAGATTTTCTTCTGGACGAGAATAGTAAAACACGTGCCGCGAACNTTGATCCATGATCCATTAAGTCGGGGGTTAAACAGTTACACATATGTTATTTATTTATGATTATTATTCGGAATTGTACATATGATCATGAATCTAAAAGAAACTAGGGAATTGGGGAAAGTGCATATAGGCTATGTGTAAAGTGAGGGTGTTCTAAAAAAAACATGGGGTAGTCAGTGAGAGCTTAGAAGTGATGATGAAAAGAGACACTAGAGAAGAGAAGTAGGAATCAGAAATAAAAAAAAAAAAAAAAAAAAAATAAAAAAAAAAAAGAAGAAAGAAACCCAAGACGCCACTATTAGAAGCGAGTGTTTCCAGAAAATGATAGAGGATAGCTTGAAATAGGGTTTTAGAGATGAAAATGGCGGATTTTGTGCTACCAAATGAGATCACCGAGATTTTGCAAGGTAACAACGGCGTCCGCCCCGGAAAGGGCTTTCCTGGTCGGGGTCATTTGTGCAATTCCAATTCTAATAGAAAACCTTATTATGACCAAATTAATATCAAGTGCGCGAACTTAGAAGAAAAATGTTAGAATAAGAGCATAGCATTCGGACGAGTGAAGGAACTCCTGCGAACGAAGGAAGGAAGGGCATGGAAGCCATGCGCGTCCCACATCGCCTGAGTATGGGGATAGAGATGTGCTTATATCTATACTCTCACCATTCTTGACACAACGCGTTTTAAAGCCGTGATGGCCACGAGCCTATCATGACTTCGCACCTAAGAGTGCTTATGCGATAGTAGTACCAGGATGGCTGACCACCTGGTAGATCTGGTTCAGATGAGCCAAAAGCTGATAATATTGTGTAGTTCGGTGGGGCGGGTCGTTACAAGCCATGTGTTAGTTAATAAGTCACGACGGGACCAGAGGAGGTCCCGTCTGGACGAAAGACAAACTTGGATACCAAGTTTAGCTCAGTCATGTCCAGACCAGCAAGGAATTCGTCCGAACGAAGCTAAAAGATCTTGTGGACCAGGATTTGCCACGTGGAGATCTGACATATTGGATACAGAGTTAGTATGTGCTGACTAGATTTTCTTCTGGACGAGAATAGTAAAACACGTGCCGCGAACTTGTTGGAGCTACGTGGTGTGTAAAACGAATCACGTTCGAACGAACCTAGCTAGTTTTTTTTTGTCCGGGCATTAATGAACAGTAGAAATTCCTTTTACCTATAAATAGGACCGGAATTGCTTAGTTTCTTCACACCAAGAATTATTTCCACGCTCTTTCAATCGATTTGAAGGGTTCTTGATAGCAAAGGTAGGTAGTCAAGATTATTATCGGAGTGCTACAGAAGTGAAATCTTGGTCTGTAAGTTCGAAGTGTTCGATTAAAAGCGGAGTTTATAGGGTATAATCTCTAAACCCTAGCTTTGTTTATTTATTTAGTTAAATTATTAAATACATTAATGTAATGTTCGTCTTGATTTTATATAGCTAGGTAATGTAATATAGCGCATTTATAATTCCCATATATAATATGTGCGGTTAGTTGAGTATTAATGTTACAATGTCGTAATAATGCCCGTATACATTATACGTGAAAATGCTACATTATCGTTATAATACTCAAGTAGCATTATAATACTTATGTATATGTAGTTACTCTAAACGTATGATGCTAATATTGTGGTAACCACGAAGTGGTTGTACTATTATCCTGAGTTGTGGTAGGATAGATTTTTAAAATGCTATTTTCATAAAATTACGAAAAAAGGGTAAGCATGTGTTTTGGATACGTAATTCAAGACGTCATTATGGGGGCCCAAAACTTTTAAAATATTGGGTATGAGAAAAAGGGAGTTTTTTGAGGAGCTAGGGTTTTCTCAAAAAAACTAGGAAAGTTCCACGTAAAGAATTAGTATTCTTACCTAAATGGGTGCTCTATCAACACTGCAAAGGATTAACGACGGGTTCTGAAATTGTTTTAAGTGGAATCGCCGAGAGATTTTAGAGAACAACATAACACTGCCAGATATCCGTTCGGACCGCATCATTGTCTGTCTGGAACTAATACGTTATAAACTTAAGTCAATTCAGAAACTCGTGTGACTCGTCCCGACGAGGCCAGTATATAACAGAATGGCTCGTTTTGTAAATCTGCCCGTACGAGATGAGTGATGAAATAAACTCGTGTGCCTCATTCAGTAGTTTCGTCCGGAACGAGCTGCAAGAAAAAGAATAAAGACAGCTGGAAATAGATCGATATGGTTCAAAGAGTATTTTAGGAGTGAAGAAAAGTGTAGAACCTAACGTATAGATACGGTATTTATGCAGAAACCGTACGCAGTATGGGTTCGGAGACTTATTTTAGGAGAGTAAGTCAAAGTTGTAAGTAGTAGAGGAGATAGGATTTCAATTTATAGGGGGCAAGATGAATGGTCCGTTCGGGTTTGCCGTTCCAAAAAGTGCATTTAAAAAACTAACGATTTAAAAACGCACTCTCTTGCAAGAAATTTAGAAAATATTTTTTTTTTTCTCCATTTTATCGATCACAAGTTTTTTAAAACGCACTAACAAACAATATCCTTTCTATGATTGGTTTGAAATTGCACGTGTGCGTACTCACACATATACTTGTAAAATCGTAAAAATTTGACAGATGTCGCCGAAGATAATTAAGAGTCGTACGAGTATCTTGAGTTTTGTCCGTGCAGGGGCTAGCAGGAGACTACATGCCATTGGAAGATCGAGCAAAGTCAGCTTCTGCTAGAGAGATATGAGAATATATATATATTCCTCATGTGTCAATGTGTCAATGTGTCATGTTTTGACAGTAATGTACAAACAGTATGATTTAATTTATGTTACGAATTAGAATTTCTACTATGTTTCAACGGTGAGTGTGTAGTGTCAAAAAAATAAAAAAAATTATTACTTGATATTTTCCGCTACGAGTAATTTAGTAAGCAGTAGCGGCACGTGGGAAAATGAGATATTTCCCAATGACAGCTCAAACGACACTTAAATCAACTCATTTATAGNGTAGGGTTTTCTGAAAAAAACTAGGAAAGTTCCACGTAAAGAATTAGTATTCTTACCTAAATGGGTGCTCTATCAACACTGCAAAGGATTAACGACGGGTTCTGAAATTGTTTTAAGTGGAATCGCCGAGAGATTTTAGAGAACAACATAACACTGCCAGATATCCGTTCGGACCGCATCATTGTCTGTCTGGAACTAATACGTTATAAACTTAAGTCAATTCAGAAACTCGTGTGGACTCGTCCCGACGAGGGCAATATATAACATAATGGCTCGTTTTGTAAATGTGCCCGTACGAGATGAGTGATGAAATAAACTCGTGTGCCTCATTCAGTAGTTTCATCCGGACGAGCTACAAGAAAAAGAATAAAGACAGCTGGAAATAGATCGATATGGTTCTAAGAGTATTTTAGGAGTCAAGAAAAGTGTAGAACCTAACGTATAGATACGGTATTTATGCAGAAACCGTACGCAGTATGGGTTCGGAGACTTATTTTAGGAGAGTAAGTCAAAGTTGTAAGTAGTAGAGGAGATAGGATTTCAATTTATAGGGGGCAAGATGAATGGTCCGTTTTGGTTTGCCGTTCCAAAAAGTGCATTTAAAAAACTAAAGATTTAAAAACGCACTCTCTTACAAGCAATTTAGAAAATCTTTTTTTTTTTTTCTCCATTTTTTCGATCACAAGTTTTTTAAAACGCACTAACAAACAATATCCTTTCTATGATTGGTTTGAAATTGCACGTGTGCGTACTCACACATATACTTGTAAAATCGTAAAAATTTGAGAGATGTCGCAGTAGGTAATTAAGAGTCGTACGAGTATCTTGAGTTTTGTCCGTGCAGGGGCTAGCAGGAGACTACATGCCATTGGAAGATCGAGCAAAGTCGGCTTCTGCTAGAGAGATATGAGAATATATATATATTCCTCATGTGTCAATGTGTCAAGTTTTGACAGTAACGTACAAACAGTATGATTTAATTTAAGTGATGTAGAAAAATGGCGGATTTTGTGCTCCCTCTCATTTTCATGCAGCACCCTGCGGACACACCCAACAACACTTCTTCCCCCAACGTGGGTTCCCCCCCCAAAAAAACCCCAATTTCCCTAATAATGATGTTCCTTTTCCTTTTTTTTTCAAAACCAGGTAAAAAAAAAAAGTTTTTTTTTTTTTTTTTTTTTTTTTTTCCCCCCCCCCCCGGAGGAAAACCTTTTTTTGGAATTTGGCCCCGGGGGGGAAAAAACCCCGAGGAAAAGTCCCCCCAAAAAAAAAATGAAACCCCCTTTTTGTTTTTTGTTTTTTTGGAAAGCCCCTTTTTTTTTGTTTTTTTTTTTTGGTTTTTTTTTGGGGGGGCTGAGGGGGAAAACCCAAAAAAAACGGGGACCCCCCCCAACTACCCCGCCCCAAATCCCATTCCCCCCCCCCCTTGATAAATTTTCCCATTTTTTTTAATGGTTTTAAAACCAAAACCCTTTTTTTTACAAACTTTTTTTTTTTGGTTTTATAGAATTTTTTATTAGAAAAAACAATGGGGGGGGAGGGGAAGGGGGATTTTTTCCGTTTTTCCAAAAAATAAAACCTTTTTTGGAAACCCAAGCCCCCCTTTTTAAAATTTTTTTTTTTTTTTTTTGAGGCTTTTCCTTGGCTTTCCGTTTTTTAGCTTTTTCGGGGCCTTGCCCAAAAAAAAAAATTTTCCCACTTTAAAAAAACTTCCCCTTTTTTCCGGCGGGGTTTAGCCTTTTTTAAAATGGAATTTTTTTTAGAGGGGAATTTTTTTTCTAAATGTTTCCCCCCCCAATTTACTGCCAATAAAAAAATGCCAAGGCCCCATAAAAAATTACCCAATTTTTTTTTTTTAAATTGTTGGAAAAATGTTTTTTTTTTTTTTTTCCCCCCCCCTTTAATGACCAAGATTAAAAAAAAAAAAAAAAAAAAAAATGTTGGGGGGGAACCCCCATGGTAATTTAATCCAAAAAAAAATCTTTAACAAAATTCAAATCATCTTCCGGCCGGGGGGCCCCAAAAAAAAAAATTTATTTGTCCCCCCCCCCAAGAAAAATTTAATAAAAATAAATTTAATTCTTTTTTTTTATATAAAAAAAAACTTTTTTCCCACTTTTTACACCCCCTGTAGTTAATTATTAAAAAAAGCACCCCCGGGGGGGAAAATTTTTTTTTTTTTTCCCCCCGGAATTAAAAAAATAAATTTTTCAAAAAGTTTTAAAAAAAATTTTGAAAGGATGGGGCCCCCAAAAAAAAAAAAATTTTAAAAAAAATCCTCAAAAAAATTGGGTTTTTTTTTGCAAAAAAAAAGTCCCCCCTTTTTTTTTTTTTTTTTTTTTAATTCAACCACAAAAAAATTTTTTTTTTTTTTTTTTATTTTTTTTTGAGATTTTTTTGGCTAGTGTTTATTTAAAACATAATCTTGGTCCCCCTTTTTCCCCCAAAAAAAAGTCTCCCTTTTTTTTTTTTTTTTTATTAAAAAAAAAACATACGAGAAAGAGGTCTTTGGCGCGATAGATCAGGAAGATCTATTTTTTCAAAAATATCCGCACCGGTCTATATAACAATTGCACCCAAGTCACACTCTCCGAGATAACAAAACACACCGTCCCAATACAAGCCGAGAAAAGAGTGCGCGCCGGTATCTTGGAGGAGAGATATGAGAATAGTTTATTATTATATATCGCCATGCAATCCCTCGTTTTCTACTGTATCGCGCGCATTTTTTTTCCCCCTTTTTTTTTTTTTAGTGTTATATCTTCCTGCGTATATTTTGTAATGTGTATATTGTGTGATAATGTGCATTTGTATTTTGTTTCGCGATAAAATTGCGCCGTTTTCCATCTTTACAAAAACTTTCGTCTGTATTTGTACTGGTGGGTAATTTGTAGAATGTACAAAAAAATATAATACATAAGGTATCTGAAAGCCAATTTCTCACTCATTTCTTTTTTTTTTGAATTATTTTTACCGACATTTACCCACGCGCGCGGCTCGCCGCCAAAAAAAAAAAAAAGGAAACAATAAGTCATTATAAAAAAATTGTTTTGATAATATCTGCAGACACTAGAGAAACACATAAAAGCGTATAGATGAAGAGATACAGCGCCGCGGTATATTAGGCTTGCCTCCCCTCTAGAATAGCCTAAAGAGGTTTCAGTTTTTTATGTATCCAAAAGCACATGATAAAATATTTTTTAAGACGTTTGTTTAAAACAGAGGTTAAAAATAATGGGGAACCTGGTTTTGTTTAGTTATACAAACAAGCCATAGAATTTGAATCTTTTAATATACCCCTTTTATAACGACCGGGATCCAGAGGTAGTGTCCGTCTGGCCGAGAAAAACACCGGGAGGTAAGGACTAAAAATTTGAGGAATACCCAAAGTTTAAGCTTCTATGTGATTGTCTTGTTACCCGCATAATTAAGAGAGATAAATTCGTCCGAACGAAGCAAAAGATTTGTTTGGATCGTTTTCATGTGATTTTATTTTTTTCTTTCTTTACTGTGTAGATGTTTTCGGCATTATTGGAATACTTTGTATGTTATACAGTTTTTATTTTTGGTCTGATTATGTATGTTCCTCTTACTACGACAGAAGAAAAAGAGGGAGTGGAAAGGGTGGAACTATTGTCTTCCACGCGAACTGTTATCCGGTTGGAGCTAGCGGTTGGTTTTGTTGTTATTATAACAGAATATCAACAGTTTCGAACAAAGATTTACTCTTAGCCGTTATTCCCTATATACTTTTTGTCGTGTAAAAGGATTAATGAATCTATGTTTTTGATTATATTTTTCCTTTTACCTTTTATTAATTATTTCTAAAACCCGAGGAATGGTAAAGACCGGGAAGTATTTTTTATTCCCCATCAACCACCGAAGTAATCGGAGTGTCCTTACTTCTTCTTTTATCAATTTTTTTGGAAATCGATTTGAAGGGTCTGTTTTTTTTTGTAGAACCAGAAGGTAGTGTTGTTTTTATGTTTTTTTAATTGAATATAAATTTAATGATTTAAACAGAGGAGTGCTACCAAAAAAAAATTATGTGAATATACATATATATCGGTATATGTCTCTGAGTTGTTTTTCGATTTTTTATATTAATGCCGTGTAGTTTTTTTATTGGAGGCCGCGCGGCAATTATAGTCCCAAAACACATACATGTCTTATTGTTTTTATTTTATTTATTGTTGTTTATTCCTATTATTTATCTTATATAAAATATAATGGATGAAAAGGGAAAAAATGTTATACAGTACTTGAATTTTTTATAAGAGCTATTGGTAATTTGTAATTTTTTTAATGTCGCATTTTTTATTATTTTTTTATTTTAATACTGAACAAAATGAGAAAATATTTCTTTTAAACATTAATATGAAAAAATCGTGTAGCCTTGTAGTATTTAATGTAATAATCCCATTTATTGTTCGTTATAATTATTGTCCGTATATTTCATTTTATATTTTTCGTGATATATGCTTATTCATTTTTTTTCGGAGATAAATAAAGAAAAAACTTATAAAAGGTTTCTTCGTTATTTTTCGGTTTTTACTTTTTTTGTTAATTTTTTTCAAAGGAGAAATTATTATCTTCTTAAAGTTTACAATCTGATATACAAAAAGAAAATTTTTACTTATGTAAAAAAAAAAATAAAAATCAAATGAATAAATTATAGAAAATTCTAAACGTATGCCAGTGGACAAATCCATAATCCTCGAGAGAGAATACAAACAGAAATGTGGTTTTGTTTACTATTATCACACCTCTGAGAGTCTGCTGTGTTATAGATACCCAATAAGGGGTTGAGAGAAAGCTATTTTCATAAAATCCCTTAGAAATTTTAAAAAAATATCGAGAACAAGAGGTGTTATATCACTTCAGATCTCAATAAAAATTTTGTGATACTGTATATTTTTCTATTTGATCGTTGAAGTTTTTCGCTTTTCTATTTTTTATTGTGTGTTTTTTTTTTTGAACGCTCAAAAACTTTAAAATATGGTGGAAGGAGACTTAAATTTCCCTCAAAACAGGGTTTTTTGTTATGATATAGAAGAAGCGAGAGAGTCTTTTCCAGTCTGAGAGAGAGAGCTAAGGCGCAATCACTAATATCTTATTGGATAATCTTTATTTTTTTTAATAAATTTTCCAGGACACCAATACTAGAATTAGTGTACTTTAATAATTTCTTACCTATTTTTTATGGGGTTTAAATCGCTATACACCTAAGAGCCTCGAACACGTGAATTTATACTTTTTTTTTCCATCTCCAGCAGGACAAGCGCCTTTATTTTCTGAAATTGTTTTTGAATGGTGTATATGTGGTATATTTTTTTTTTTTTTTTTTTGCACCATGAGAGAAAAAGATTTTTTTGCGCCGCACCCTTTTTACAGTATAACAAACCTTTCAAATATTTTTTTTTTTTTTTTTTGTCCTTTGAAGTTTTTTTTTTTTTTTTACTTTTTTGTAAACAAAAACCTTTTTCATTTTTAGAAAGATCCTAAAACCGAGAATTTTTTTTTTTTTTTTTCTTTAAAATGTTAGATTTAAAAAATTTTTTTTTTTACTCGCTTATTCATTTGTCTTTCGCGCATCTACTTCACTTGTCATTTATCTTTCCTTTTTTTTTATATTCTTAAGATCTCTATTCAAGTTTATACTCCTCAAGTGTGCTTTTTTTTCTGTTTTTCCTCTGTACTGAGTTTGGAGAGAGCAACCATATTAAAAAAAAAAAAATTAAATATATTTTGAAAAAAAATTGAAGAACAATTTTATTTTATAAAGAAGATTGAAACAGAGATATATATTGTATATATTTTGTGTCCTTTAAAAGAAAAAATTAGAAGCAGGTGACGAAAAAGAGATGAGATATTTGGATTTTTGAAATTAGCACTCGGTGTGGCCTCATGGATCCGATGCTGTATATGTATAAATAACAATATAAAACCGGAGCGTATTTTAGCTACAAGAATAAAAGAATAAAAGATTCCTAGCTCTGGAATATAAAAAACAAAGTAAAATGAAAGTGTTTCTTTTATTAGAGTTATTTTTTTATTTGAAAGAAGAGCATGTTTCAATTGTATATGAATAGGGGAAAGCCCCTATTTCATCGTTATTATTTTAAAAAATGAAAAACGGCCTTAAATTAAAAAAATTAACAACGAGCCTGGAGAAAAACCACAAATTAGTTAGCGGCCTTTGCCTTATTTTTTTTAAAATTACAGTTGGGTTTTTGGTGGGAGACTATCCTTCTAATCAGGTTAGATGTTTAAGTTGTTTAGTTGATAAGATGTAAAATGTAGTGTGACGAATAAAAGAGAATAATTATACTAAGTTAATAATTTATTTTATTGAGGGAGCCCGAAGCATTATGATGGTCGCTGTAACTTTCGCGCAAAAACAGATATACAAAATAAAAAAGGAAGTAAGATTATAAAATATATAATAAAGTTTAAAAACGCACTTCTTCTTTACTATATTTTTTTTGGCAATTTATTTCGAATAATATTTATGCGGTTCCTCCATCTTTTTTTTTTCTGATCTCCACGCGTTCAAAAACCATCTATTTATGTTTTTTCGCTTTTGGATTACGACTAACAATACATATTGGGGACCCCCTAACAATATTCATTTGATGTCTTTCTAGAAAGAAAAAAATTGACAATTATGCGCCTCTGTGTTTTGCAAAAAAAATAACACAACAAAACACATAAAAAAAAAACTCTGTACAACTCCGTACAAAAATTTGGAGGATGCTCCGCAGTATGAT
>FXXK01000847.1:118151-148601 GCA_900184695.1 Betula pendula
TGTTACGAATTAGAATTTGTAATATTCTCAACGGTGAGGTTGAGACTGGGTCCCTCCATGATTTGGTTCGATAAAATATGTGACGTCTATATATAGTAGTCAAAAAAAAAAACTGAGAGAAAAATTTGAAATTCACACGTTTCTAGAATAGTGGATGTTCCGTAGAGACAACATATTTACCGCGTCCGTTAATGTTACTATAATTAAGAGTCGTACGAGTATCTTGGGTTTTGTCCGTGCAGGGGCTAGCAGGAGACTACATGCCATTGGAAGATCGAGCAAAGTCGGCTTCTGCTAGAGAGATATGAGAATATATATATATTCCTCATGTGTCAATGTGTCAAGTTTTGACAGTAACGTACAAACAGTATGATTTAATTTATGTTACGAATTAGAATTTCTACTATGTTTCAACGGTGAGTGTGTAGTATTACTTGATATTTTCCGCTACGAGTAATTTAGTAAGCAGTAGCGGCACGTGGGAAAATGAGATATTTCCCAATGACGGCTCAAACGACACCTAAATCAACTCATTTATAGCGGCATATAAATTTAAAGAATTAGGGACGCTTTCGGTGGGCTGTTGAGAAAATGCGGCTAGGTGTGTTAATTAGTTTAGACTCGTTTATATAGCAACATTTTCTTAATTTAGATGAAAAAACATTCGTTTCAAAAAGCTGTAAAAGTCATCTGTTCTCGTCATTGAAAACGCGGTCGTTCCGGACCAACCCACACAAAGAACGAAACAATCTAATTAACCTAGATCGCTCCTTGCCTCCTCGATCTTCTGATCATGGCGTGCACAAACGCTAGAAACCTGATCCTCACAGATAGAGTTGTATCGCCTGGGCATGTCATATATATGTAGTGAGAAGCAGAAAACGCTTTTGTTTCTCACTTCAACTCCATCGATCGATCACTGGAACAAAATAATCAAAATCAATAACAAAAAATAAAAAACAGATGGATATGCGCGCAAAAGACACGGAATAAGGGATGTTCCAATACTAGCTAGTTAATGTTGATTTCGTCGGATGAGACACGTACGTACGTAGGTGTAAAGAAGTTCTGGATTGTTCAACATTGTGGGGTAGACAAGCGGGGAGAGGGGGTTAAAAAAAATCCAGATATCGCCAATGCTGCTTTCTCATACATGTTCTTTTTTTAGTTTCTATTAACTCAGAGTGTGGTTAGGAATGTTTAGATTTTTCGTTAATGGCAACACGACCCTTGGCTTTAAGTTGGCACCTTTGGGTGTCTTTAGCATTGTCTGCAAGGTTATAGAGGGGTAAGCATATGACAATTAGTCGCTAGCAGTATGTCTAACTTGGCGTCATACCTACGCCATATATATGGCATTTATCATTTTTGAGGTTATCTCACCTTATAGCTTGTTTAATATTTGAAGTTAGATGTGTTAGATAATAGATATGCTATTTGTAATTATTGTGTGATTTCGATTCTGCCTGTGAATTTTTTTTTGCATTTGATTGTAATTGTTTGGGGTTACTTTAAATTTTTTTTTTATTCCTCCCGCGGGATACTTTCACTGTAAGCGGAGAAATCTATGTTCTTTTTTTTTAATTATTTATTTACTTTTTTTCACCGTATACCTTTTTTTTTAAATAAAAAACCAAACTTGTTATGTATCTGTATCCTAAAGGAGAACGGCGACGCAATAAATGCGTAAGTCCCGGCCTCGCGTTAATTAAAAAATGATACTAAATAATTGTGTTGTTATTTTTTTTTTATTACGAAATTTTTCAAATTTTTTTATTTGTTATATTGAGATTTGGCCTGTGCGGTGAATCTAATTTCTTATAAAAAAACAAACTATTTGTTCTGTTAAAACACATTATTTTCTTTGGGGAGACGGCGTGGTAACATATGGAGCTCTCGGGGAAAACCAAAATTTTTCGCTTTCCGCGCTTAGAATTAAAATGAATTAAAAGAAATAAATAAAAAGTTTACTAGGAGTGTAAAGTAACAGATAAATATAACAAATTTATTGGAGCAATCATTTTTTGAGACCGATTCACAAAAAATATATATAAGAGCGATTAACGGTAAACTCCGCTTTTATGTCCGTGTATAATTTTCCCCAATAATTTCCTTTTTTCTTTACCCCTTTTATAGCCAAAAACTTTTAACAACAATTTTTTTTAGCATCAACGCCGATCTTTTTTTTTTTTTTGTTCCCCGCCGTTTTGGGTTTAAGTTGATTCAATCAGCGGCAAAAGAACAAAAAATCTTCCAAACCTGTAGTCCCTTGATTCAATGTTCTGCTGTGTTCTCTATAACCTTTTTTTCGCAATAAGGCAATTTCGAACGTCGAACATGTTTAGGCCCGGGATCGACTCCAAAATTGTTTTTCCGCCGCTTAAAATTTTTGGGAAAAAATTTTTAAACAAATAATGCGCGCTGACGATAAAGTTATATGGAGTTCGGCCGCTTTAATGAGATCTCAAGAGACGTATCTACTTTTATTTTATTGTTTAAATAGTAGAATTTTTTTTTTTTTTTTTTTATAAAACAAATTCGTTTTCTGGCAAAAATTAAAAAACTGGAAATTTTTTTTTGGTTTTTTTTTTTTTTTTTGGGAAAAAAAAACTCTAAGAAAGAATTTGAAAAAAAAAAAAAAAAATTGAAAAACGGTATGTTACGTAGGACGGATCTGGAATGGGGTACAAAAAACGCTTATTATTTTAGCTAAAGTATTTATGGAACCTTAATAATCGCGTGTCTTTCATGCGCGCATAGATAGCAACTAAATAAGTTTTTTTTTTTATAAATTTTTTTGTTTTTTATTTTGTTATTTAGCTTTATTTTTCTATATTTGTTTCCTATGTGTATTTTTCTGTTTTTTTAAATGAAAAAATTGAGATTTAAAAAAAAACTTTTCCAAATTGGAGTTTGAATAGATAGCAGAACAAAAACGCATATACTTTTTCGAGATACAATATATAAAGTTTTTAAACAAATGAAAAAGTTTTTGAAAAGCATAAAGAACTAAGAGAGCGCAGCGTTTATTAGAAAAAGCCTTTGATGTGTAAATAAAAATACAGAGAACAATGATCTATTAACCTCAAAACAATTCTATTGCTGTTTTTTCAAAAGGTAATTGGATGCAACATCGAGAAATCAAGAAATTTAAGACGCAAAGATCCGCCAGATCAGCAAGGAGTCAAAGTTATATAACGGAGTAATAAAAAAGTTTATTTTTGATTTGTTTTAGTCGATTCTTAACCAAACTAAAAGGTGCCTCGTGTTTGCTAGAATAGAAGATACGCACCCTGATATAGTTTCAAAATGACAGACAAGACTTCTTTTTGATTATGAACTTACCTAAAAAAACAAGTTACATATGCTTTTCCTCTAAGGTATGAAAGAAATGAATTTATAACTCTCCTCCCAAACCTCAATAAAAATTAAAAGAGAAAAAAACAATGATATAGCCCTACTCAAATCAAAAATTGCGCTCAAATCTAATGGGACAAAAAATTAAAAACAAACACAAAATAGAGACCCCATATATTTTTCTCTCACAGCCAACACAAAGGTCCCACCAGCCGTTCCCTTAATTTTTTATTATTTTTCCTTTCTTTTTTTTTGAACTCATAAATCCATGCGTGATACTACAAATGGAGTATTGATTTAGGTGCTCGTTGAAGAGAAATTGGGAATAATATCATTTTCGCAAACGTGCCGCTACTCGCTTACTCAAATTACTCCGCTATACGCCGGAAAAATTCAAAGATAATAATACACACTCACCGTTGACATAGTGAATCTAATTCGTAACAAAATTAATCATCTGAGTGTTTGTCACGCTTAACTATGTCCAAAGCTTTAAAACTTGACACATTGACACATGAGGGAATTATATATTCTCATACGCTCTAGGCAGAAGCCGCTTGGCTCGACTCTTCCATGGCATGGTAGCTCTCCTGCAGCCCCTGCACGGACAAAACCCAAGTACTCGTACGACTCTTAATTCACTGCGACACTCTGCAAATTTTTTACGATTTTACAAAGTATAATGTGTGAAGTAGCACACGTTTTGCAAATAGTTCAAACAACAGAGGCTCTATGGAAAGAAAAAAAGACAACAAAAACCGAATTTTTAATTTGGCTCACTAAGTACTAAGATTATAACAATTAGCGTTTAAAAACTTGTTGGAAAACGTATCAACGCAAAGATAAGAGAAGAATATGAAGAAAAAGAAAGTTTTTCAAGTATAGATTGCTAATGGCCCAAGTTTTTTAGTATATGATAGAGTTTTTTTTTCATATATGTCGATATAGAATATTTTTTTTTAAAGACACTTCTATAATGGAACGGCAATTCTTGGACTTGGTTTAACCTGATCTTTGCAACTCTCTATCATATTATTCCCCCCGCCCTATTTCTCGTGAGCTCATCATACTTTTCTTACTTGGGGGCGTAACTATATGAACAAATACTTCCGTGTAAACATTACCGGTATCCGAAGCAGCAGCGTACGGAGAGGTACATGAATAAAATTATGGGGCAAAAAAAGCTTTTTTTCTTTAGGAGCAAAAGAAGTTCCCTCCCCCGAAAAAGAGCCCGCGCGCAAAGAAAGAAACTCCTAAACAAGAATTTGATAAAGTTGTGGCTTGACCCTTAATTATATCTGATATGCTCGCAACATCTCCCAAAAATTATTCCCGGATGCAATTAGGGCACCCATTTCCTTCCGTTTCTCATGCTGTTCTTTTTTCATTTGGCTACCACGTTCAATATTGTGAATAAACTAATGCAGATCCACAGATCAAACAAAAATGGAGGAAAGAGGTATTATAGTGAAGAAGAGGATGTCCCAGGATTATTTAAGAGAAAGCATGTAATTATAATTTTGGAAGATTCAATAGATTTAACTACGATTTTAATTTAGGAGTCAGAAAAGTTGTAATGTAACTTAGAAGAGAAAAATGTATCCACTTCCGTCCGCGCCCCTATATAATAAGACCAGAAAACTGTCTTTATGTTTAGGGTTTGAGTTTGGGTTCCTCATAAAAGAGACAGCAAGACCTATGATAAAAAGTATAGGAGAGTTAGCTGTTCCATTGTGTATGAAAAAGTAAGAAAAGTAGCTAGAGTTCACCGCGCCTATTTATCAATAATTATGGGGGCGCGAGGCAAGCGGATGAAATTTGGTTGCTCTGTTTTTTTTGGTTTGCTGGGGTTTCTCTATTTTTTTATAGTATGGTCTCTCCGTAAGAGAGAATTAAAAAGAACCAAGACAGATCAGATAACAAAGCTCCTATTTCCCTGCTCGCAAATTTAATAATGTGTCAATATTACTCACACTATTCTTTGATCATCTTAGACTCAAAATTTAGAAATCGACTCACTACTTATTTTGCGATCCTCATTTTGGTATCATATGTCATAAATATGGTCTTTTTGTAAATTTTGGCATGTGTAAAGCCGCTCTCTAACCTAGATAAAATTTTTTTGTTATATTTATCAGTAAGAAATTCTAAGAGAGATGAGAGAACGAGATATAGATCTTTGCTCAAGTTTTAAAAAGTATGGCGTTACGAGTTTATTTCAAATCTTTAATGGCGCAATATAAACGCTATTCTAATTATACAAATATTTCTGCTCCCTTTTTTTATATAATTAACAAGCTTTTCCCCACTTGTGCAGTATTTGTGAATGGAAAGTTCTGCAAGGACCCGAAGCTCGCCACTGCCGATGATTTCTTCTTCTCGGGGCTAAACACTCCCAGAGACACGTCAAAATCACTCGGATCCAATGTCACTCTCTTGAATGTGGACAAAATACTAGGCCTCAACACATTAGGCATATCCTTGGCTCGCATTGACTTTGCACCATACGGCCTAAATCCTCCCCACATTCACCCTCGTGCCACCGAGATTCTCGTAGTCCTAGAGGGTACTCTCTACGTTGGCTTTGTCACATCCAACCCTGAGAACCGCCTCTTCACCAAAGTTCTAAACGCGGGAGACGTCTTTGTCTTCCCAATTGGTGCTCATTCACTCTGAATTTAACGTAGAGTCCATGTTGTTGCTTTTTGCGGCCTTAGTAACAGATCCTGGGGTCATCTCCATACAACGCTGTCCTTGGATCCTCTATCATCATCCCGATGTTCTCACAAGTTTTCAAAGTGGTCAAAGAATGATGACTATCTTGGAATACTTTTTGAATAGCCACAATGAACCACAAGGTAGCCTTAGATGGTTTGGATGAAGTTGCCATTGATTTTATCAATTATATGAATTTAAAATGGGTGCTTATGACTTTTTTTTTTTTTTTTCTCGGTGAGTTGCATGGTAACTAAGGTTGGCGGTGACGATTAAATCAATAAATTTTGAATTCACACAATGTTTGAGATATCACTCTAACTCTTTGATACATGCCTCGCTTCCTCTTTTCTTACAAATCAATTAATAACATTGAAATATTAAAAGGGACAACAGTTCAAAAGGTTGCTAGTAGCAGAAATCGTACAACCGATTTCAAAAGGTTTGTCGTAGCGAAGGTTCTGATATCTTCTATATTTATTGGAGTAATCTAGAGATCTACAAGATTTTATCCTCAAACTATCTAAGGGTTTGTTGAAGTATACGGTCAGCATTGTGATACTTTATAGTATAAAAATTATAGTTATGCATTTTTCATCTTTTTTCCTTTAGAAGTGCATCTTTTGTGTTAACCCTATTTTATTTTTCCTCCGCAATCATCTTATAAGGCCTTAGATCATACTATTAAAGAAGGATGAAGTGTGGTATTAATTGGGTTTTATTTTTCTATAATGTTTTTTTAAATGAATATTGCATGATGTAAAAAATAGACTTTCATGTCTAATTGGTAAATTATCAATTGTTTAAAGCTTACAGCTAATTAAAAAATAAAACAATTTAATTATTTAAACTAATATATTCTACCTTCCCTAACAACCAACAGTGCAATATTTAACAAAAAAGTGTGAGGGGGAAGGCGAGAAGGGGAACTGTAGAGTCAAGGTTCAACTCAGCTTTGCTTTTCATTACCATGTTACGATCACCCACTTATCCAAAAAACTTAATTGATAAGAAACGATGAATTCATCCACTTAAATTAATATCTAACAAAGGACCCCATTAGTTGTTTTTTAGAGTTTACAATACAGTAACATAAGTAGATAATTCATTTTTGAATATTTCAAACTGATGAGTAAACACGCCGTAGGAAACCATTTTCATATTATCTTAGCTATGAGTGTATATGCATGTCCACCCTTTGTGATTTACACATACGAAACTAACCTATACTTTTCATGAATTATATAACTTGTTAATTCACTTATACAAGGATTCCACCACAGTAGCAATAAACACAGGCATATGCGCCTCCTAAGCATAAACCTCAAAATCTTCTATTGAAACTAGTGTAATGGCTACGATACATTTTAGCCTTTTTGTAGACCATATGCATCTCTAATACTAACATGAAATCCTATATAAAACATCATAAATATCATTGTTAAAACACTTATGGTATGCCTTCATTTCATTTTTCTTCTATTCATTATTGTACTACAATTTGACGGTTGCGGGCTGACCCCCTTAGGGGATCTTTCATCTTGACTCGCCCCCTTTTTGGTGACAGTATGTGGATGACTTCCACCAGGAACTTTACCACTACGCGTCCATCAATCATACCATCATTACTCATTGTGACAGGCCTGGGCCACCGAAGTCTTTATCCCTGCTCTTGTGCCACCCTATTAAGAGGATGCGGGAGCTGACTTACACTGGGAACTTTCACCACGCCTGATGTATCTCTCTTAATCCCACTAGCATCTCTTTATTTGCTTTACTCCACCCATAACCTATATAATGTTCGTGATGGATGACATACAACTTTCTTATGTTCTTCTCCATGCACTATGCAACTTGAGCAATCAACATATACATGTCCATCTTGCAATCAGTAATATGAACTTATTCAAAAAACAAACTATACCATCGTTTTCCAACATGTTTGAAACTATATAAGCCATCTTGAATATATTTAAATTTCTCATGCTTCGAACATTTTAACCATGGTCTTTTTGCTCAGTAAGTAATACTATTGACGATAATCCACTTTAATTCCAGACGCTTTGCTGAAGAGATCCCCCTCACACAAGCCTTTTCAAATGCACACCTGCATTCCACATTGCAATTACACAATAGACTCTCAACTCATACTTCTCCAACTTAAAACAATCCCACTTGGTACCTTGATTATCACAATTGTCCAAACTCCCATGACACCCATCATAAATTAAGGCCCATTGATTGCATTTAGAGAACAGAAATTTAACCATAGTAAGCTCTAGGGTTAACATACTCAAACCACCAAACGTACCTAATAACTTTAGAGAAAATTATGGGTTTAGTTCTTACTTCGATAATTGAAGTTTCGACTCGATGAAAGGCCTACAAGTACCTAGAACCTCCGAAGGACAACAACCATAATGATTAGAAATTAAGCTCTCATTGAACAATGTAGCTCACCATGTGAAAAACTGGGGCTTTGTGATTTTCTCGAATGGTTTGGTCACAACATGGATTCTCCTAACACCCAAGATCCGACATTTCTCAGTATTAGTTCAGACTTTGGGGCCCTAGACAGATTAATGCCCTTGAGTTTAAGTAAACCTAGGAGAGCAAAATACTATGCCTTGTGGTCACTGCAACGAAGAGAAAAATGAAAATGTTGTGAATTTGAGTTTTAATATTTTAAGTGCATTTTTTAGTACACCCATTCGACATAAACTACCAGTCAGAACACCTCTTCCGCGTTACAATGACAAAATTTTAATAACAATTCCCCGCAGTCTTGACTATAACTTGACCTTCAAACACACATCAGATAACTCCACCGCTCGAACTGCATTCTTGGAACGCACTTCGGAATTTAACTCCTTAGGAATTTGCTTCTTCAAACCCATCCATCGTCCCGTCTGATACGCCCATGCATAAAGCTAGCTTTGTAACTGATTTGAAATGCAAATGGGACGACCACTCTCGGCGAACAAAAAAACTTTTTACACATTAACAATGCATGTTCGAACCAAATTGACGCAGAATATAACAGACCTCACTGAGAAACATCCTTCCTTCCATGAACATTATGTGTTCGAACCATCTTGGAAACGAATAGAACCGACACTCACTAGAACACTTCCGTTCGAACCGCAAATCAGAATGAAAATGGGGCGGAACCCTCGGTCAATGAACTTTTACTTTCAAACGATTGGAGGTTTAGAGTACAACTCACAGCATAAAAAATTGACTTTTTTAAAATTTGTCCTGAAGTGTTCACTTGTGTTTACCAATTTCACTTGGATATTAATTTTCAATGTAACAAATAAATACGATCTTTTAATCTTCTTCTCTAGGTGTTACAGGCACAACTACGCCAATGTGGCGAGAGGACATGTTCCCGCCGTATAGAGCCATGGAATGGCCTGGATTATGGGGGTGAAGGAATTGATAAGACACCCCGATTAGTTCGCAAAGAAGAAGGCATCCCTAAAAGTGTTGATCCTTCGCTACACAAATAAGTAGGTGTGACATTCAAAAATAGGATATTTCATGATTGTGAATTGGACCTAAACGCAAAGAAGGTCTCTTTTTGATAATCAAAACAGTCGGAAAATGTTTTCGTACATGATGGTTCTTCCTCTTTCCTTTTTTTAAAGGAGGATCAGATAATTGGTAGTGTAACCCAATACGCGAGAGTTCAATTTATAGCGATTTCCTTACTTTGTCTTATAATACCTGCATATCTATATGCATGAAGGGTATGATTGGCTGATCTGATGGGAGGTAATTTGTGACCCCGGATTCAGAGATACCAGTTGAACCATTTGATGTCTTCGAACTGTAATGGCTGCTTGCCCGATCAAACGACACACAACTATGGTCCGCTTTTGGTCGCTTGAACAAACCTTCCCAATTAGTAACTCGCCATCCTTGTACTACTTCTGCATAAGCACACTAAATGTAATGCTCCAAGATTTAAAATAACGATTATACCAATCAACGTTAAATATGACAAGGACAAAAGTAATTAACACTTCGAAAATGCATCAAAAGAAATAATAAAATTATTTCCTTAACCTGGGCGTACCGGACGGTACGTTTCTGTCGATATGGTCTGTTGCCCAGTATGGCCATCGTCTGCAACTCCGTCTGCTGCGCCGAATGGAGCTCAGCTACTGTTCGGTCAGTAGTGTTCGTCTGCCAGCACAGTCCAGACGACTCTGATTACTGTTCACTCAGTAGCGTCGTCTGCACACAGATCCAGACGGACCATCTGCATTGTCGTCCGAACGACTCATTCTAGGGCTCGGACGGTAGTGCCTAGTCACACCTATAAATAGTTGGACGCGATTTTTCCGCCATTTCACGTTTTCGCATCTCGTCTCTCTCTCTCTCTCCTCGTCTTTCTCACGTTTCTGTGTCCCACATCGCCACAACGCGTTTTAAAGCTGTGATGGCCATGAACCTATCAGAACTCCGTAGTTAAGTGTGACGACCCGATTCATAATTACAATTAATCACTATTTAAAAAAAAAAATCATAAAGCAATCAAGAACCGAATCAATCGTCACAGAGTGATAAAAATACCTCTGTCATACATATATCCCACAACGTATCATGAGATTACATTTATTGAATCAGAGTCACATAATCACATATAATATAAACTAAGCACAAGCATATACTATAGGAGTAAACAACATAAATAGAGTTGACAATGAAAATACTAATGATTATAAGCTTAACCTGTGACATATACAAAATGCGTCACATGCGACATGAGCCAAATATATAACAATATTGTTCGTGAACACATCACAACAATATACAAAAAAATAGACTACATGTCCAGTCTATACAAAAGAAATACATCCCTCGACTTTAGTCGTAATAGCCAAGGTAGTAGGCTACAGGATCATCATCTATGCTCTTAGAACCTGCATCAACATATATGCAACCATAGAAATCATCCATGATTACATATTCATAAAAGAAAAGTATGAGTCAACAGTTTTCGTGAATAAGTACCAACTGATTTTTTGTAATGAATCGAAGAGTTAGTTTACATGAGTTTACAATAATAGCTACTAAGATTTGACATTTCTTTTTAAAACATAACGCAGGTAATGAAGTAAACACTATAGTCATAAAAACATCTGAAATATAATAATAGCTAAGTACGTATAAGCATATTTCAATTTCCCGTTTAGAAGTATACACATACGAACTCATCTATGGTATAAATATATCACATAACTCAGTTACACTTATATATAGACATTTTATCCCGTTTGGAGAAACACAAGCATATAAGCATATTAAGCAATAAAACATAAATTTCATATGCATTTAGCCGTAAGAATATACATATGTACGTCTAAAATAAACTCCAATAAATATATCATAAAACATCACATAAAACATCATGACTTAGCTACACTCACATACAAGCGTTTCAACTCCTTTTGACAGACACAAGCATACAAGTATGACTAACATCACTCTCATAAAGCATCATATAAGCTCATCATGCTATGCAAGCACTGGGCACACGGATATGAACCTTCGTGGCAAGTTTTTGCTAGGCACACGGACACGAACCCCCGTGGCAAGGTTTTACTGGGCACACGGACACGAACCCCCGTGGCAAGGTTTTACTGGGCACACAGACACAGACCCCCGCGGCAAGGTCCAAAATCAATTTTTTGGGTACACGGACACCAACCTCCGTGGCAAGGTCTATAAATCATTTTTTGGGCACACGGACACAGACCCCTGCGACAAAGTCCATAAATAATTTTCTATGCTCTTTTCATAGACATGCTCATAAATATCTTACAAACATTTTAGCCATAGTTCTGTTCTTAATACCAATATCAATAAAGCATCATAAACTCAACATATCAATAAATCCGTCATAATCATAAATCATCAATAAACCATCAATAGCTCATCATAAATCGCTCATCAAATATTCATTAATTTCATAAAAATAGTCGAAAGCATAAATCATATGTTATCACAAAATATCATCGGTTCGTTCTTCAACATTCATATCATTTCGTCAAACTCATTTAGAAATATTTTATTTTGTTTAGTAAATAAAAATATCTACTAAACATTAAAACATAAAACATTTAAAAGGATGTATCATTCTCAGTAAGTATTACCAATTTTGCTTGATAAGTCACTCAACTTCTAGACCAAATGCTTAAGCAATGCCCGCTGCATAATTACATTGCTAAAACATTAACAACTACACTCATACTCTAAGCCCAACACCCATTGATACTTGAAAGTACAAGTATCAAAGTAGCCCATAAGTAACCCATAGCATTCAAGGGTTCCAAATAGCATATGAATAACCTACAAAGTTAACCATAGAGTTACATTAGGTTAAACATCACAAATACTTTCAAAATAACATAACTGATAGGAAATCTAGGGTTTTAGTTAGAGACCTTTACCGTCAAATATTGGAAAGATTCGGAGTTCGTGCACACGGAACCTCAACCACTTGCAAGGTAGGGCATAACCCAACAAGAATTCTAAGAATCTCAATATTAAGTCATACATTTAAGAATGTAGGCCAAACATTGAGAAGTTAGGGTTTCAAGAATTTTTACCTTGAAACGATTGGTGGAATTAGCTTTCTAATACCGAGGATCTTGATTCCGGTGTTAGAAATGCAAATGAAAGCTCTCAAAGATCAATACCCAAGGTTTGGGCATGAACCTTAGGTAAAAGAAGAGAGAAAATCGTGAGAGAAAGAGAGAGAGAGAAAGAGAGAGAGCGAAAATCGTGAAATGGCTGGAAAAATCGCGTCCTAACTATTTATAGGTGCTGACTAGGCACTACCGTCCGAACCCTTAAATGAGTCGTTCGGACGACAATGCAGATGGTCCGTCTGGATCGTGTTGCAGACGGACGCTACTGAGTGAACAGTAATCGAGTCCGTCTGGACTGTGCTGCAGACGAACACTACTGACTGAACAGTAGCTGAGCTCATTCGGACGCAGCAGACGGAGTTGCAGACGATGCATACTGGGCAACAACCATTCGGACAGAAATACTACCGTCCGGACGCCCAGTGTTAAGAATAATTTTTATTATTTTTTTGATGCATTTTCGAAGTGTTAATTATCTTTTTACCCTTGTCTATTTAAGTTGATTTATAATCCTTATTTTAAATTCTTGAGCATTACATTAAGTGTGCTTATGCAAGAGTAGTACCAGGATGGATTACCTATTGGGAAGTTTGGTTCAAGCGCACCAAAAGCGGACAATATTGTGTCGTTGGGATGGGCCAAGTCATTACAGTTCGAAGACATCAAATGATTCAACTGGTATCCTAACTCTGGGTCTACAAATTACCTCCCATCAGATTCACCAATCTTACTCTTCATGCTATAGACTATACAGGTATTGATAAGATCAAAGTAGGAAATGGCATAAAATGAACTCCGCTATTGGTACAACCAATTATCTGATCTCCTTTAAAAAAAATCATGGTACGAAACATTTCGATGTTCTTGGATATTCAAAAAGACCTTCTTTTCCTGTAGTCAATTACAATCATGAAATATCTATTTTTGAATTCACACTACTATTGTTAGCGAAGGATCAACACTTTAGGGATGCCTCTTCTTTGCGAATAATCGTGGTGCTTATCATTCCTTACCCCCATAATCCAAGCATTCCATGGCTCTATACGGCGGAACATGTCCTCTGCCACATTGGCTAGGTGCTGTACACCTAAGAAAAAGATTAAAAGATCGTATTATTTTTAATTAAATTAATATCCAAGTAAATTGGTAAACACGTGACACTTCAAAAATTTAATAAAAAGTCAATTTTTATGCGAGTTTGTACTCTAAACCTCCAATCGTTGAAGTAAAATTCATACGAGGTCCGCCCCATTTTCATTCTGATATGCGTCGAGTACGGAAGTGTCTAGTGAGTGTCGTATCTATTCTTTCCAAGATGGTTCGAACACATAATGTGATGGAAGAGATGTTTCTAGTGACGGTTCTGTTATATTCTGTTCAATTTGGTCGAACATGCATTGTAACGTGGAAAAGTTTTTTTTCCCGAGAGTGTCGCCCAGTTGCATTTCAAAATAGTTCCAAAGCTAGGCTTTATGCAGGGGCGTATCAGACGGGACATGATGGTTGAAAAGCAAATTCCTAAGAGTTAAATTACAAAGTGCGTTCCAAGAATGCATTCGAAGCGGTGGAGTTATATGATGTATGTTGAAGGCAAGTTATAGTCAAGACTGCGGGCATTTTATTAAAATCTGTTTCAATTAACGCGAGAGTGTTCTGACTGATATTTATGTCGAATGGTGTATAAAAAATGCACTTAAAATATTAAAACGCAAATTCACAAATTTCTCATTTTTCTCTTCTTGCAGTGACACAAGGCATATATTTTGCTCTCCTAGGTTTACTTAAACTAAGGGCATTAAATCTTCTAGGGCACCAAAGTCTAACTAATACTGAATATGTATCTTGGGTGTTAGCAGAATCCATTTGTGACCAAACATTCGAGAAAACACAAACCCAGTTTTTCACATGTGAGCTACATGTTCAATGAGAGCTTAATTTTAATCATTAGGGTTTGTTGTCTTGGGAGGTTCTGGGTACTTGTAGGCCTTTCATCGAGTCGAAACTCAATTATCGAAGTAAGAACTAAACGCTAATTTCTCTAAAGTTATTAGAACGTTTGGTTTTGAGTATTAACCCTAGAGCTTACCTATGGTTAAATTTCTGTTATCTAAAATGCAATCAAATGGGCCTTAATTATATGGGTGTATGGAGGTCTTGGACAATTGTGATAATCGAAGTAACAATGATGTTTTAAGTTGGAAAGTATGATATTGAGATCTATTGTGTAATGCAAGTGAATGCAGGGTGCATATGAAAAGGCTTGTGTGAGGGGGATCTTTTCACAAAGCTCGAATTAAAGTGGATTATCGTCAATAGTTTAACTACGAGCAAAAGAATGGTTAAAATGTTCGAAGCATGAGAAATTTAAATATATTATGGATGCTTATATAGTTTCAACATGTTGAAAAGTTAAGTTGTTTTGAATAAGTTATATTACTGATTGCAAGATGGACAGGTTAATGTTGATGCTCAAGTTGCATAGGCAATGGAAAGAACATGGAAGAAAGTTTATGTCATCCATCACGAACATTATATAGGAATGGGTGAGTAAACAAATAAAGAGGAGATATATTAAAGGAATAAACAAGCGGGTGAAAGTTACCGGTGGGAGTCAGCCCCACATCCTTAAGAGTGGGACTGAGCAGAAATAAAGACTTCCGGTGGCCCACCTGTCAGCAAAGAGTAATGATGTATGATTGATGGACGAGTAGTGTTAAAGTTCCTATGGAAGTCATCCACATCTGCACCAAAAAAGGGGGACGGAGCAGGAAGAAAGACCCTAAGAGGGTTAGCCCACCCGTCAAATGTAATGACGATAATAAAAAGAAGAAAATGAAATGCATGGCATACCATAAGTGTTTTAACAATGATATTTATGATGTTTTATATAGGATTTCATGTTCAGTATTAGATATGCATATGTTCTACAAAAAGGCTAAAATGTATCGTAGCTCATTAACACTAGTTTCAATAGAAGATTTATGAGGTTTATGCTTAGATGTGGGCATATGCCTGTGTTTGACCTATGTGGTGGAATTCTTGTATAAGTGAGTAACTAAGTTATTTTATGTATTCATTAAAAATATTAGTTAGGTTTGAATGTATGTAATCCACAAAGGGCTGGACATGCATATACACTCATAGTTGAGATAATATGTTAAAATGGTTTTCCTACTGCGGTGTTAACGTCATCAGTTATGAAACATTTTCAAAAATGAATTATTTCTACTTATGTTAGCTATTATTGGAAACTCTTGTAAAAAACAACTAATGTGGTTCCTTTTGTTAGATATTAATTTAAGTGACTGAATTCATCGTTTCTTATCAATTTAAGTTTTTTTGGATAATTGGTGATTTAATATGGTATTAAAGCGAAAGTCTTGAATTTGAACATTGACTCTGTAGTTTTCCCCTTCTCCTTCTCCCTCCCCCTTTGTGTTAAATATCGCACGTGTTTGGTTGTTTAGGAGAAGTGTTAGAATAATATTAATTTAAATAATTAAATTTTTTATTTTTTATTAGCTGAAGCTTTTAAAACAATTGATAATTTACCAATTCAGACATGAAGTCTATTCTTTACATATTTGCAATATTCATTTAAAAAACATTATATAAAAACATAAATGCCAAATTAATACCACACTTGCATGCTTTTAAAATAGTTTTGATCCTAAGTGCCTATTATGATATTGCGAAGGAAAAATAAAAATAGGGTTAACACAAAAAGATGGCACTTCTGAAGGAAATAAAGATGAAAAATGTTATAACTATATTTTTATCCAACAACTATTCCACAATGCTAACGTAGTACTTCTAACTAACCTTTCAATAGTTGTGAGATAAAAATTTTGTAGTTTCTAGTATTACTCAATAAATATTATGTAGAGATATCGGACCTTCTACTACTAGCAACCTTTTGAATTCGTTGTCTCCTTTTTAATTATTTATTTAATTATTTTAATGTTTAGTATTTTATTTTGTAGAAAAGAGGAAGCGAAGGGCATGTATCAAGAGTAGTTAGAAGTGATATCTCAAACACTGTGTGAATTCAAAATTTTATTGAGTTAAATTGTGCACTCGCTCAACCTTAGTTACCATGCATACTGCACCAAGAAAAGAAAAAAAAAGTACATAAGCAACCATTTTATTTCATTATAATTATATATTCATAGCAAACTTTATTCAAACCATCTAACGGTTCATTGTGGCTCTCATATAGTTCTCTAATTGAACTGTTTCTCAAGATAGTCAATCACGTTCTTGTCCACTTGGAAAGCCTTGATGAGAACATCAAGATTGATGAGAGGATTGAATCCAAAGATAGCGTTTGCTATGACGATGAGCCCAGGATTCTAGCTACTAAGGCCAGCAAAAGCAATAGCATTGGTCTTTCCTACATTAAATTAGAAGTGAATGAGACCAATTGGGAAGACGAAGATGTTTCCCGCATTTAGAATTTTGGTGAAGAGGCGGTTATCTGAGTTGGATGTGACAAAGCTAACATACAGAGTACCCTCTACGACTATTAGAATCTCAGATCCACAAGAGTGAGTGTGGGGTGGATTTAAGCCGTAGGGTGCATAGTCTAAATAGGCTAAGAATATGCCTACTGTGTTGAGGCCAGGTATTTGGTCTACATTCAAAAGAGTAACATTTGTCTCGAGTGGATTTGTAGTGCTTCTAGGAATGTTTAGCCTTTGGAAGAGGAAATCATTGGCATTGGCAAGCTTTGGGTCCTTCCAAAATTTTTCATTCACAAATACTGCACAAAGAAAAGTTTGTTAATATCATCACAAGACATTACATAATAATGGTTTATAATTTGTGATGCAGAAATTAAAAAGGTTGATCCATTTAAGTAATCCCGCCTAGCATACATAATTACATTGGTATATAGATCCTAAGGCTGAGAAAAATCAATCCAAAATGTGTACAATATCAACCAAATATGGAATATACGAAAAATATATTATATTTTTTTTTATATATTTTAACATCCCCCTCAAACTCAAAGGGAAAGATCCTGGAAGCTTGAATTTGAAAATAGAAAACGGATTTAAATGCAGCCGAAATCGGTAGTTGGATCAAAGTGGTGCTGGCGAGAAAGGCTGAAAGTGACAGTCGAAGAATGTAGACTATCAGTTAAAAGAATCCCGTGAGGGGCCAAGCCGCAACTGACAATGAGGGTTGGAGAATGAAAACTAGCCGTTAAAATCCTGTGAAGGGCCAAACCATATTGTGCCAAGATTTGCCAATGAATTGAGCCGTAGATCATAAAAAAATATGGCCGAATATGAAGTCCAAAGTTATGTCATGTACAAAAGTAACCGCAACAAGTGTTTGGTGTACTGTTTAAAACAGAGAAAAACACCCAAAAGGAACGCTCAAACGGGAAGAAAAAATTGCACGGGCGGAGAATAGAGGCTGAGATCCAAAGAGGGGAGTAGTTGAATGGCTGTGATGGACACTTGCAAAAAAACTCCGGAAGAATCACATCATAAGGAACACCAAAAAATTAAAAGAAAACACAAGAATCCGCATGAAATATGCTCTGATACCACATTGAAGTTTGTGCGGAATAATAAAATATAAGAATAATAGTGGAAGTAGGAAAGAGAAAGGAACACAGAGAATTACGGGTGATTCTGTAACGCCCCCAAGAGAACTAACCAAACCATGGTAGACTAGTGGCGCCTCCGCAGACTCATTTACTAAGTAAACAAGTCTGAAGAGATCTATTTAACATGTACAGCGGAAGAATCATACTCATGGTAAGATAACTAACTAATTAAATCCATAATCCAACATCAACAAATATAATATTACCTGGAATAAAATTAAATCTAAAAGTAACTTAAGCTAACAAATACATCTACAAAGTAAATAGAGTGTTCCAAAAGTAAACATAATCTTGGGATAAAGTGGGTGGATCTTAAACATATAAATCATATAAATAACATCCAATAGCTCTTGCTAAGTCGCCACATCACTATCCCACATTTCATGTACTCAAACTGAGTCTAATTCCTCAAGCATAACCCAGACTATATCCTCCATACGAACATACCTTGTCAGCAAATCTATCATCTAAAGGTTGTTGACTATCTGTGAAATACCAAAAAGTCTCACAAGTGAAAATGAAACAAAGATGAAGTATAAGTCCACCACTTAGTGAGATTAAATTACATAGGAACAGTTATATATATAAAATGTGTGAACTTATAGGTTTGTAAAAAATTTCCACTAAACAAGATCATTTCATCGTGTAAGACAATTATGACATTTTGAAAGGTATCTAATGCAATAAATATATATAATACATGAATAAACTGGTCATTCTATCATAACTTAACTCTATATGGTTTACTTGGGCCCTTAGCTCTTCTTGCTCGGGCTTGCACGTTCTCGTAAGAATATCTGATACAATACTAGTGCCATGAATATTGCATAACATATCGTTTAATACTAGCAGTCCGACCTCAGGTGGCCCACACTACTAGTACAATCATCATCGTAACCACCATGTAAACACGGTTATACTGGCTACTTTTGGTCTATTGGATCCAACAACAATCATAAAATACTCATGGACCATAGGGCTTTGCCCATATAAACACATCTTATATTTTTCATCTTTTACATGCATGCATGACAATAAAATACTTACACGAACATCATTCATCTTATATTCTCAGTTATTACATATGCATAAAAAGGAGCTCACATGTTCATAAAAAGAGTTCGTGCAATAAAAGTCATGCATGTTTTATTGATCATAACATACTAGAGAATGTTGTAACTATGCAATACATAATAGTTTTCATGTGAGAATCACTCACCTTTAACTCAACACAGACTCCACACTCTTCAAGATGGTCCTCTACAAACAATCCTAACGCTAGACTCATTCGGACAAAAGACACTGACCTAGGACTCAAGAACTAACAAAACAGGGTTCTGGACAGGGTTAGGATCGATCCTGGAGTAGTTGGGATCGAGGGCAGGATCGATCTAGGGTCAGGATCGATCCTAACAGTCTAGGATCGAAATTATGATCAATCCTGGACCAGCAAAAACATTTCTAGACGCATCCAAAACGCTCTCAACCTCCCAAACGACCTATTCCAACACTATAATGACTCTCATAGCCTCTGAAACTTATCTATGGTCAAATTCTAACAATCCTATGGTCAAAACTCAAAACAATCAGACAAACAACTTTACAATAATTTTAGAACAATAAAATAATCACAACCTAACAAAAGACACGAACTATGACATCAAAACAAAACAAAAACTCTACTGATAATTGGTGAAACCAATCATCATACAATGATAATTGGTGGAACCAATCATCATACTCACCTTGCGAGGCATAGAAACTCCCAAAACTTGCGAAGAATGAAGGAAAAGAGACTCAAACGATACAACAGCGATTTGACAGCGTTTCCACACCTTGGAATTATTGCAAATAGTTAAGAGAAATTTTAGGATGAATATATAGAAGTTACGGCTATACTAAGACTTTAGAAAACCCTAAAATTGCATTCTGACGCAATAGGATCGATCGTGAAATTAGTGGGATCGATCCTGATGCTGACAAGGTAGGAAGATCGATCCTCTTGTGGCCAGGATTGATCCTCTTGCTCAGAGGATTGATCCTCTCTTGTAGAGGATCGATCCTCCAAGTTTGAAAATGAACTAAAGGTTTGACCTAACTTCAAAATTCTCTCGAATTTGCCTTGACTCGACTCCAACTAACCCCAAGATCCAAAATACTTCAATTCTTAACTAGGGTTAGGATCGAGGTATTACAGGCTCGGTGCTAGACACCTACGTCCACCATTCTGAATAGTCTAAGGACTACATTGTACTCTCATATATTAACTTGATTTGCCTACAATACAAAGGTCCCGTAGTGACTGAATACAAGTATGTTTGATTATAATCAACCCGTAAATAGATAATAGTACAATATCAAGCAAATATAGAATATACGAAAAATATATTATATTTTATGTATATTTCTAACATCAACCCGTAAATAGAGAATATTATAATATAAACCAAATATAGAATATACGAAAAATATATTATATTGTATGTATATTCTAACATCAACCTGTAAATAAAGAATATTACAATATCAACCAAAATATGTAATATACAGAAAAATATATTATATTTTATGTATATTTTAACATCAATCGTAAATAGAGAATATTACAATATCAACTAAATATGAAATATGTGAAAAATATTATATATATATATATATATATATATATATATATATATTATATATATATATATATATAATATATATATATATATATATTTTTGTATATTCTAACACTTTTGTTCATTTCCATTACGTTTTTTTTTTCTTTTCCTTTTCTTTTTATTATTTTGTTGTGGGACTTGTGCCATGCATTAAAAAAACCACGCTGATTCATAAAATGTCTCCACGTGTACAGCGCACCACCTCAACTTGACTCTTAGCCCAAAATCTGTCATTGAAAACTTAAAGAAATAATATATATTTCCTCATTAGTCATTACTAATGTTCAGGGGCTTCACATGTCTTTAAAGAATCCGATATACAAGTTTGACATATACAATGATACACCACCAAACGTGGTGGTTCACGGTCTTGGGGCATTTTCACTGGGTTTGGATAATGTAAGGGCATAGGTTTTATTTTCAAATATCAAAATTCCCATATCTCATTGTATTATTGCTCTTAAATTTTATCGATGTCCTGATAGAGCGAGAGTTAAGTTATGGCTCAATTGGTTTTTAAGAAGATACACTTTTAAGAGACCGTATTCAACTAACTATCTAAATACGTATCACATTTATCTTCTCTGTTTGTAGTTGGAGTCGGTCTAGACTATGGAGTTGCCTTTGACATAGACTCCAGTAGTCACCACATTGGAGGGTGGCGGCTCACACCCCTCCAGGCCGAAATTCACCGCACAGGGTGGGTGAGATACACCCCGAATAGAGGTAGAGCCTCCACCCTATGGTGAATAGGTGGCTAAATAACCTCCCTCTGTTGGCCAGTGGAGATGGGAGATTCACCCTTGTTAGAATATATTAGTATATATTATTCAATCTTCCACATGGCTTATTGATATGTACACCTTTATTGTATTCCTATATAAATAGGCCCCTTATGTACAGTTTTATGTGTGATTCAATATACAACCTTATTCTCAACATAGTATCAGAGCACAGGTTCTGAATCACCGTTATAATCTTTTTTTTGGCTTCTTCTCTGCTCTTTTCCGGTGCCGCCCGTACTTCCGGTGTTTCTCTCGCTCTATCCTTTTTCGGTTCTCCTTCTTCCCCTCATCGTCTCGATCTGGTACCTATACCAATCGAAACCTAGGAAGAAAACCGTTCCAGAGCCGCAGAGTACAGTCGCATCGGAGTCCTCACGCTCCCCCACGCGCCGCTCAAAGAATCTACCGTCCGTCCACGCGCCGCTCCCGTTCATCGGATCACCTTGGAAGCCGCGCCATCTCATAGATCTGCGGCCGCAGATCCTAGATCCGCCAGAATTGCTGCCAAAGGAGGTTGGACGCGCCTCCACGCGCCGGCCAAACTTTATAGCAATCAAGTCGACGCGCCAACGCGCCGTCCTGCAGCATGCGCCAGCCATCTTCTCCACTGCTGTCTGCCACATGTCAATCCATCGATGCCGCCACGTCTGCCCTAGTGCCACGTCAACCTAAGTCCATGTCAGCAGTCTTCTTCTAGTACAGCAGCTGCCACGTAAGCCCTAGTGCCACGTCACCAGTTGCCATGTCAGCCCTAGTGCCACATCAGCCCTGGTGCCATGTCAGCCCTAATGCACTGTTGACCGTTGACTTTTGACTGTTGACTTTTGACAGCTTTGACCAGGTGTTTCCTACTTAATTTTTCGTCCTGATCTCATATTTTTGGTTTGTTTTTTGCATTGGACATCACCAGATGGCACAACACGAGATTCTTACTCATGTTCAGGCTATTTTGGATGGCACCAACTATACAATTTGGGCTCAATCAATGCGTAGTTTTCTGAAAGGGCGCAAGCTTTGGCTTTATATGATTGGAGATATCACCAAGCGCACTAAAGGTGCTTCTGAGTCTGATGACGCTTTCCGCACTCGTCTAACTGATTGGGACAGTAATCATCATCAGATTCTTACGTGGTTTCGTAACACCACATTCCATCTATTTCAACTCTATTTGGCAGCTTTGATGAAGCTAAGGGTGCGTGGGATATGCTTGCGTCCCGTTACTCCTCTGTTGATGGCTCTCGAGAGTATCAGATTATGCTAGAACTTGATCATCTGAAGCAGGAACCTGGACAGACTATCAATGATTTCTTTGCTCGCATGCAATTCTTATGGGATCAGCTTGCTCTCTCAGATCCCATTTGGAAGGATCCCACTGATGCTCAGATTTATGCTGCACGCCGGGATCAGCATCGTCTCTACCAATTTCTGCTTGCTCTTCATGCTGATTTTGAATCTGTTTGTGGGCAACTTTTGCATCGCACTCCTCTTCCAACCTTGGACCAGGCTGTTTTTGAACTGGTTCGCGAGGAGACTAGGCTGCAGATTATGCGTTCTCAACATAACCATACAGTCTTGGCTGCTCCATCCTCTGGTTCTTCATCAACCCAGCCTGAGCAATCTAACAAGTCCGGTCCTGCTCGATTGTCTTCTAATCGACCTTCTCATAAGACTCGCAACATCAACTTTTGTCGTTACTGCAAACGGCCAGGGCACACTATTGATAAATGTTGACGTAAGGGCAGATTTCCTGCACCCAATGTAGTGGTTGCCACTACTGAGAATGATACCTCTCCAGTTGCTCCATCTCCAGCTGCTCCCTCTGGCGAGTCTTCAGGATCCACTTTCACTTTATCTACAGCTGACTTAGAGGCTATTGTCAGTCAGGTCCTAGCCCGTTCTGGTAATGCATCTTCCTCTGTCCTCTCAGTTTTACCAGGTACATCTTCCTCTTGGCTTTTTGATTCCGCTTGTTGCAATCATATGACACCTTCTCCCTCTTCGTTTACCACATTTGCACCTTCACCACACTCCTCATTCATTCGCACAGCTGATAGCTCAACTATGAATGTTAAAAATATTGGCACTATCAATACCCCTTCCCTTTCTGTTCCTGACGTTTTTCATGTGCCTGAATTGTCCTTTAATCTTCTCTCTATTGGGCAACTGTGTGAACTTGGTTATCGACTTATTTTTTACTATTCTAGTGTGGATGTGCAGGATCCTCGTACGCAACAGACCCTTGGGACCGGGCATAGAATTGGGAGAATGTTCGAGATGTCATCCTTACACCTTCCCAAATCCAGAGTCTTTGTTGTTACCTCTTCATCACCAGCATCTACTGCACTTTGGCATTCGCGTCTTGGTCATGCATCTGTGTCTCGGGTACAATTATTAGCATCTAAGGGATTGTTAGGTCCAGTGTCCACTAGTTCTTTTGATTGTATTTCTTGCCAACTTGGGAAACAATCGGCTTTGCCCTTTAATAATAGTGAGTCTATGGCAGCTGCCTCTTTTGATTTAATTCATTCTGATGTTTGGGGACCTTCACTGTTCCTAGTATGAGTGGCTCACGTTATTTTGTTATTTTTATTGACGATTTTTCCCGTTACACTTGGGTGTTTTTAATGAAATCACGTTCTGAATTATTAAATATTTATCTCAATTTTGCAAAAATGGTTAAGACCCAGTTTTCAAAGCGCATTAAAGCATTTCGTTCTGATAATGCCTTAGAATATACTCAGCATGCTTTTAAAGATATACTTCAACACTATGGCACTGTTCCTCACTTGTCTTGTCCGGGCACCTCTCAACAAATTGGGAGAGCTGAACGGAAACTTCGGCACATTCTAGACACTGTTCGTGCTCTATTTCTTTCCTCTTCTGTGCCTACCCCATTTTGGGGTGAAGCAACTCTCACGGCTGTTTACACAATCAACCGGTTGCCTACTCCTGTTATTGATAATTGTACTCCCTACAAGAGATTGTTTGGCACCTTGCCCATTTATAACCATCTTCGTGTCTTTGGATTCGCTTGTTTTGTTTTACTCCAACCACATGAGCACACCAAACTTGAGCCTCGTTCTCGATTGTGTTGCTTTCTTGGGTATGGAGTGGAACATAAGGGCTATCGGTGTTATGATCCTGTGTCACATCGTCTTCGTATCTCTCGTCATGTAGTCTTTTGGGAACATCGGTTATTTCACGAAGTCGGCAACTTCTGCATGCCATATTTTCCTCCTGTTACCACACCCTTGGATATTCCTTTGTCCCCTTCTCCTACAGCACCATCCTCGCTCGAGCAGCACTCATTTGAGGCTCTTGATGTCACTCCTCCAGCACAGTCTTCACTCGAACAACACACATCTGATGCTCTCGATGCTCCTCTGCTCGCGTCTCCAGGTCCTGTTCAGTCCGAGGCTCCTGCTCATCCACCACCACATGACCTTCGTCGATCCACTCGAGTAAGATCTTTCCCATCCCATCTTTTAGGATTTTCATTGCTTTCATGCCTTAGCTACCTTACATGAACCTCACTCTTTTCGTGAGGCCTCCACTAACCCTCTTTGGCAGCTTGCGATGAAAGAGGAACTTGATGCTTTATATAAGAACAATACATGGGATCTGGTTGACTTACCTCTAGGAAAGTCTATTGTTGGGTGTAAGTGGGTCTACAAAAATTAAGACTTGTTCTGATGGTACTGTTGACAGATACAAGGCTCGACTTGTGGCGCGAGGTTTTACTCAAGAATACGGTGTGGACTATGAGGGACCTTTGCTCCTGTTGCTCGCCTCTCTTCTGTGCGTGCTTTGCTGGCTGTTGCAGCCTCTCGCCATTGGTGACTTTTTCAAATGGATGTCAAAAATGCCTTTCTTAATGGCGATCTGGAGGGAGAGAATCTATTATGGCAGCCACCTCCTGGACTCCCTCATCCTCCAACAAGGTTTGTCGTCTTCGTAGAGCTCTCTATGGACTTAAGCAAGCTCCTCAAGCATGGTTTGCTAAATTTAGCACCACTGTCTCTCTCCTTGGCTACTCCATCAGTTCTTATGATTCAGCGTTGTTTCTTCGCCGCACAGATAGAGGCACCATTTTCCTTCTGTTCTATGTAGATGACATGATTATTACTGGAGATGATCTCACTGGTATTTAGGAGCTCAAGCAGTTTCTCAGTTAGCATTTTGAGATGAAGGATCTTGGCCCTCTCAGCTATTTTCTTGGTCTTGAGATTTCCTCTTCTTCTGATGACTACTATTTGACACAGGCCAAGTACATCTCTGATTTGCTTTCACGGGCCAATCTCACAGACAGTAAGATCGCCGACACCCCAACTGAGCTTAATACTCGTCTCACTCCTCATGATGGGGAACATCTTCGTGATTTTACTTTGTATCGGCATTTGGTTGGCAGTCTTGTCTATCTTACTGTCACTCGACCAGATATCTCATATGCTGTTCATCAGGTGAGTCAGTTCATGGCTGCTCTTAGCTCCACTCATTTCTCAGTTGTCCTTCGTATTCTTCGCTACCTAAAAGGGACATTATTTCATGGGCTCCACTTCTCCTCACAGTCCCCTCTTCAGCTACATGCCTATACTGATGCTGATTGGGCAGGTGATCCTACAGATCGGCGTTCTACCACAGGTTACTGTTTTCTACTTGGCACCTCTCTTATTTCCTGGCGAAGTAAGAAATAGACTGTTGTTGCTCGATCTAGCACTGAGGCAGAATATCGTGCTCTAGCTGCACTGTAAAGCCCAGGAAATAATTAAGCAATTTATTGTTTATAATCCTTAAGCCATTGAATTAATACAATATAAATAATATTAATCAATAATAATAATGAGTTCTAATGTGATAAATAATTAATTGTAAGTGTAAATAATAATTAAATTAAATATGAAGTCAATTGTTAATTAACAAAAGATAGAATTAAAATATGGTGGGGCAATACTATAATTTATTAAAGATGTGGGTTTAAACTAAAAAGAAAATCTCTATTAGCCATATGTCAAATTGTGATTGGCTATGATGGATCAAGATAAGACAAAAGAAAAGAGAAAAAGGAAAAAAGGGGACTACCCCACGTCACCCCTTCCTTTTCCCTTTCTTTTTCTTTTCTTTTCTTTTTCTCTTCTTTCCCTCCCCTGCCACGCACGCTCCCTCTCTCCCCCCTTCCTCTCTTTTCCTTTCTTTTCTTCTTTTTCTCTTCCCCTCTTTGTCACGTGCACGCCTCTCTCCCCTTTTCTTTCTTTTCCTTTCCTTTTCTCTTCTTTCTTTCTTCTCTTCTCCGTCTTTTCTCCCTGCTCCTTCACCACGCACAGCACCGAAAGAGATAGATCAGATCGTGAGAGTGAGAGAGAGGCAGACCGAGAGATTGAGAGAGGGAATCCGAGAGTGATGCAGAGAAGATGATGGAAAAAAATGGGTCTTTGGCTGTGGGTCTTCCTATGAGGTATAATTCCTTGCATTTTCTCTACATCTTTGTCAAAACCATTGAGTTTAGGACTAATAAATCATATGAATTGCTATAATTTATATTGGGTCCGAAATCTATGGTTTGAGCTTGGATTGGAGCAAAATCAAGCCTTCCATCATTGTTGAGTATTGGGTAACGATTATCAACGTTAGAACATCCAAATTACCGATTGGATTGAGGTAATTTCGAAATCCCTAATTTTTCCTTAAGTTAGGTCAAATTTTGGGTATGTGATTAAATCCTCTAAATTGGCTTGGGGCTTTTGTATGTAATGAAATTCTATACAAAATCTAAGCCTTGGGTTGTTAAATTAATAGATTAAAACTCTAATTTCACAATTAAGCTAGTTTAGGCATAAACCCCTAATTCTTGGTAGTTTTGATTAATTTGGGCTTTTGATGTTTAAATATCATGATTGCTACTTATATGGGTTAAATTACATTTAGAGTGTTAATTAACCATAGGTTTTCTATGGGATTCATAGAAAATGAGTATTTACGTAGTCTAGGTGTTAAAATGTCATACTAGAATTAGAGTGTGGTTGATGATGTCTCAAAGCATATTAATTTTGGGGGTTTTGTTATATACCCCATAATGCTAAGGGTTATTGATACTTGTGATTTTCAAGTGTCATGGATTATTTAACCTAGAATAAGTATGGGATTATAGTTGATGTTTTAGCAATGTAATTATGCAGCGGACATTGCTAAAGTGCTTGGTCTAGAAGGAAGTTCAATTGGTCAAGCGGAAAAAGGTAAGTATTTATACTTACTGAGAGTGATACACCCCTTAAAGTGTTTTCATGCTTTTTTTTCAATGTTTAGCAGATGTAGTACTTGCTAAACAAAATAAATATTTTTATGAGATTTTGATGAAACAATATAATGGTTTAAAAGGCGAACCGATGATACTTTATGTTATAATGTGATTTATGTTTTCGATTATCTTCTTGAGAATTTATGATGATTTGATGAGTGATTGATGATGAGTTTTGATGCTTTATTGATGTTTTATGATTACGGCGGAATTTATTATTATGTTGAGTTTTTATGATGCTTTATTGATTTTGAGTTTGAGAAAAGAAAGTATGGCTATATGTTTACATAACGATTTGATGAGTTTATGATGTATCATTGCGATTGTTACTGAGATGCGAATTATGGCTCAAGTATTTACATGATGAATATGAGCATATGTATGGAAGGACATGTGATAAATGACGCTTATGAACCTAGGCCACAAGGGTAAAGAATTGTGAGCATACGAACCTAGGCCACAAGGGTAAAGAATTGTGAGCATACGAACCTAGGCCACAAGGGTAAAGAATTGTGAGCATACGAACCTTGGCCACAAGGGTAAAGAATTGTGAGCATACGAACCTTGGCCACAAGGGTAAAGAATTGTGAGCATACGAACCTTGGCCACAAGGGTAAAGAATTGTGAGNGAATTGTGAGCATACGAACCTTGGCCACAAGGGTAAAGAATTGTGAGCATACGAACCTTGGCCACAAGGGTAAAGAATTGTGAGCATACGAACCTTGGCCACAAGGGTAAAGAATTGTGAGCATACGCTAATGCATTGCATGATGATTTTATGATTGATTTATGAGATGTTTATATGATGATTTATGTTTTATTGATCATAGACGTATTAGTATGCATATGAGGTTTCATGGAAAAGCACATATGTATATTCTTACGGCTAGTTGCATATGAATTTATATTTTATTGCTTAGATATGCTTATATGCTTGTGTTTTCACCCTTAAAGAAAGGGAATACCTGTATATGAGTATAACTAAGTTACATGGTATATTTATAACATAGTTGAGTGCGTATGTGTGCTAGTACAGGCGGGAGACTGGAACATACATGTATGTACCCAGCTATTATACTATTTCTGATGTTTCATGACCACATGTGTTTACTTCATCAGCTGCTTTATGTTTCAAAATAAAATGTCATACCCTTAGTAGCTGTTATTGTAAACTCATGTAACTAACACTTCGGTTCTTTACGAAAACTCAGTGGACTTTTATCCATTAAATCTGTTGACTCACTCATTTTCCTTTCCGCCTATGTAATCATGGATGATCTCTATGGTTACATAGATATTGGTGCAGGTACTAAGGCCTTAGATGATGATCCCGTAGCCTACTACCTTGGCTATTACGACTGACGTCGTGGGACGTGTTCCTTTTGTATAGACTTCGTAGATAGTCTATTCTTTTGTATATGGTTGTGATATGTTCACAATCATTATTTTGTATATTGGCTCGTGTCGCATGTGACACGTTTGCATAGTCATTCTTTTTGTATATGTCACGTTGTAAACTTTAAACATTAGAATTATGTTGTCAGCTCTATGTATGGATTACTCCCTTGATATATAAATGCTTCCGCTCAGTTTATATATAATGTGATGTGACTCTGATGTAATAGATGTATATCTCATGATACATTGTGAGATGCATGTATGACAGGTGTTTCTATCACCCTGTGGCGATAGATCCGGTTCATGGTTACTGTAGGTTTTCAAAAAATTAAAAAAAAAAAAAGCTATAGTGGAATTATGGATCGGGTCGTCACAGACACCACCTCAAAGTTTCTTTGATTACGCTGGCTATTACAAGATATGGGTGTTTCTCTTTCTTCTCCTACTCCTGTCTACTGTGATAACAGAAGTGCTATTCAGATTGCTCACAATGACGTTTTTCATGAACGGACCAAACATATTGAGATTGATTATCACTTTGTCCGTCATCATCTTCTTCAGGGATCACTACAGCTTCATTCTGTTTCGTCTCGTGATCAACTCGCAGACCTCCTCACCAAATCACATCCTCCAGGACGGTTCCGCTATCTTCTCTCCAACCTCAAGTTGGTCTCTCGCATTCCACCTTGAGTTTGAGGGAGGATATTAGAATATATTAGTATATGTAATGACCCAGAGAAAAGCGCTAGCCACATCTGCGTTATGACCCCAAAAGGACTAGTCTATTTTGAAGTTTCCCTAGAATCACTTATAAAGCCCAGTTTCACCTAGTAACTAGGCGATGTGGGACTCAGCACTCATGACTCTCTTTATAAATCACCCACTCTATGTGGGCTATTTCTTATCTTCCCAATATGGGACAGGGGTGTTACAAAATTTGTAATGACCCAGGGAAAA
>FXXK01000847.1:148626-165024 GCA_900184695.1 Betula pendula
GTTTTAAAAAAACATTAAGCTGTGGAATTATGTGGTACTGATCCATCCCGCAGGACTTGTATATATGTCCTGCCAATTATAATGTGCACTGCCTGAAATATACAGTGTTTCCGGATCTGAAATTATTTGATGATTTTATGCATTCTAGGCAAATGTAGATGTACAAACAATTGGAGGAATATAGCGATTATTCGCACTAATCCTCTAAGTCAAATCATTTTTTTTTTTTCTATTCAAATGATTTGATCTTATCGAACTAATTAATTAAGCTTATCTTTTGTTATTTTGATAGAAAAGGCGTGTCTTTGTGCGTATTAACTAGTATTTTTTTTATTTGATCTTATCTAACTAATTAATTAAGCAAAGATTTTTTTATTATACTAGAAATAGCGCGTGCCTATGTGCGTATTACTAATTTTTTGATGGTTAGCAGGATTTGATGGTTTCCTCAAGCAGACTGCTACGCGTATCATGCTACCTGCTAAGACACTCTTTTAAGATTTTTAAATAATTGCAATTGCATATTAACAATTTTTTAAAATTCTCAAAAATTATTATTTGGTCCATAAAATATTGCAATTCGGCCTTATCCTCAAAATTAAAAATTCTTTATTTGGGAAATAAAAATTTGTTGTGTTACACACCCAGCTTCTTTCAAACCAAATTAGAAAGAGAGACTTGGGGCCACCGATACAATCAAATATCTCAACATCAACAGGGATTAATAATATAATTCGATTCCTAATACTCAACTCCAATTTTATTAGGATGAGGTAGCAGTATCCAATAGCCCTTAAATTTTTTTCTTTTTTTAATAGAGGTGGATCCAACAGTTGATAGGCAATACCGTATCAGCCCAATAAAATGAGAGTAAAATGAGAATTGAATATGTAACATTACTATTCAATTGTGTGCTTTCCTTACCACTATTTCCATGCATGCTACGAAAAAGAAAAGAAAGTGTAGATAAGAACTCATTTTATTTCATTATATATTTTTTTTTCTAAGCAAATTAGGAAAAAGGTTACAAGCTAGGATTCAAAAAACCAAAAACAGGGTGGGTTTCCAACAACAGACTGAAATAAAAAATACAATACAGAAAATACAACCAAATAATGATCTCGTCCTCTATGTCTTAGACAAAGCCAAGAAAAGAGGCATAGAAAACAGTTATTAAAGCAAAAGGGGCACCGAGAGGAGCACAAATCTCAAAAGGCCCCTCAACCCTTCCTCAACCTCGCTACAAGACAAGAACAACCTAGAAGCTATTGAAGAAGAGCATTGAATTCCCATCTTGAACCAATGAAGTGAGTAATAGAGCTTTGGTTTCATTCTAATCACTAACAATATGTTACAACTAGCAAACACATGGAAAACTTTAAATGAATCATCTAATGGTTCATTGTGGCTATTACATATGTTTCTCTAAATGTTTTCCATCGAAAATTTTTTCTGTAGATAGTTAACCACATTCTTGTCCAATTGGAAGGCTTTGGTGAGAACATCAGGATTAATGAGAGGATTAGATCCAAATATTGTACTTGCTATTTCAATGCGTCCTGGATTCTGGCTGCCGAGACTGGAAAAGGCAAAAGCATTGGTATTTCCTACATTGAATTGAAAGTGAATGAGACCAATTGGAAACACAAAGACGTCTCCCACATTTAAAACCTTAGCAAAGAGGCGGTTATCTGGGTTGGATGTGACAAAGGCAACATATAGGGTACCCTTTAAGACTGTTAAAATTTCAGTGGCACGAGGGTGAATGTGGGGAGGATTTAGGCCATATGGTGCATAGTCAATGCGAGCCAATGATACACCTAATGTATTAAGGCCTAGTATCTCGTCCACATTCAAAAGAGTGACATTCGATCCAACTTGATTTGGAGTGGTTCTAGGAATGTTTAGCCCTTGGAAGAAGAAATCATTGGCATTGACAAGCTTTGGGTCCTTGCAGAACTTTCCATTCACAAATGCTACACAAAGGAAAGTTTCTTATTAACACCCGTATGGGACACTTCCATAAAGATGGTTGGTAATAAGTGATGCAGAAATTAAAAAACTAGTACTACGTTAATAGTTAGATCCCTAGTATGAGAAAAAACCAATATCCAGATGCTTCAAAAAACAAATAACAACAACTAATAATAATAACCATCATCGTACTATGAACATACCAGCCTCAGTGGAATTGTTAACTCCAACACAAAAGTCTTGCAGAGGAGCAGGGTCATAGGCAGAGGCAACAGAGCATGCCAAAACGACCAGTGCAAAAGTTACAAGGTAATTAGGAACTCCTTTCATCCTTATTGTTGTCATGATCCCTAGATTTGCTGTATTTGCTGAATTCTTGCTTTTGTGAGGAGTGAGAGATGTTGCGTGGTTACATGTCTATTTATAGCGGGGAGTCAATGAACCGGTCTCTGTTTTTCACTAGATGGAGCCTGTAAGACTTGGCAAGTTATGGATTTTTTATTTAGCGGGTGAACCGAACGTTTGTTTAACCATTGAATTTGCACATATTAGAAATGCAGCCAAATTCGACCACTTCAATTAATGGAATAGTGCAGTTCTAATGTTGCTTTCTCCAATCCGCAAATATCTATTATAACAAAAATTATGTCTTAAACTATAATATCAGAACTACGAATCCTTGTCTCTTTTGATAAATTCCAGGGGAGTCTTCCAATAACACTACGACAAATTCCTCCAACCTCCTGGTTTGGGACAGAAATAAAATTTACAATATTCTGACATGATGTTTTGTTAGGGAGGGAATAATCTAGAAAGGTCTTTTTAGTGCGTGCATAATAAAACATGTTGAGATACAAAATAACTCAAAAGGTTAAGCCTATGGATTTGTGTCTAACAATGTTAATAAAATACTCGTTCTTTTTATATTTTAGCAATACGAGACACAAATCTCACAAGTTCACTCACAACGTGTTTCATACCCAGAATGTGTTTTAGACTTTAGGTTGAATCTTTATTTGAGGAATGATGAAGCATATACCCTGTTCTGTCAAAAAAAAAAAAAGAAAATCAGATATTTTTAGTCTTTTTTGTTGTGTATATTGTGATTGTGTTCTGTTATAAATATATGGATGCTCTCTTATAAATATGTAATGGGGTCTTTTAGTTTGATTAGGTTATCAGTTTTTAATTCAATATTTGAAGTTATTTTGTAATTTAATAATGGGCTTGAGCTAAAGTCAATCAAATTAGCTAGGGTTAAGATTTTTGTCAATATAATTAAGTGTTTTTTTGTAACAATTTAAATGACGCTGAAGAAATATAATTTTTTAGTGAAATACTCTTGTCAGAGTTGAGATTTCTATGTTTGAGGTGTGATAGGTGAGACTCTATTAAATTCTATTGATGAACAATAAAACTCTGTTCAACATAAAATTTATTTTTATTTTTTAATTTGTGAAAAAACTCTTCCCCGTGCTACATCAGCATGTTATTGTTGTTGCCTGCTGATGTTACTTCGTTTTGCTGAGTTTTTCTTGTGGAGAGCAATAAGCCAATATGCACGAAACACTCTGTCAATTCATATATGTTTCAATTAAGAAAGATTTTGTTCGTAAAATTTAGAAGTTCATATTAAATTATTTATATTTAAAAATACAATTGACCCATTCAGGAACAACTTAAGAATTGATGTGTTCTGCATCTTTCTGAGAATCATCCTTAAATTGGATTATATCTTATTGTTTCTCGCATGTGTTTGTCTAGGGCTGCTCCTATATTGTTCTTTAGGTACGTGACGATGCAAATTTTTTTTAAGATTACGAAATAGTCAATTATAATAGTTGACCTTTTTAAAAGGAACAATGTACAAAGTCAACTATGATTTTAATATATTTTTTATTTATGATTTGTCCTCACGATAAGAATTCTTGATTTTCGGGCAGGCTTAGCTTGACTCAGTTGGGAATACTTTATAACTCCAATGTTACGACCGCCGACGATAATATCCATTTTGCCTCGTCACCGCTTACCTCCAATTTTTAGAATTAGAAGTGATATTTAACATTTTTAAATGAAAATTGTTATAGCATTTATTGATATTTTTTTTTATATATTTTTTAAAATTATCATTAAATTTATGGTGTGTCTACACATAAAAATCATAAATTTAATAGTAATTTTGAAAAATAAAAAGATGTGAGAAGAACAAGAGAATAAATTGTAATTTTTTTTTTTTCAAATAGCATTCTCTTAATATTTTTTACTTTTGTCATATTTATATTCACCATTTTATTTCTTTTTAAAAAGAAAACAAAAAAATATCTAAAAAAATATTACTGAAAAATTTTGAGTAGCATTTATCCATCAGAATTCTTTGATTTGGATTACGATTATCCATAGATGTTAGCTAAAATGAACCGCCTATCGGAAGACTTCACCAATATTACTTAAAGCCTAACTAGGAACAACAATAACGAAAAATAAAAAAACCATTCGGCACGTTGTCCAAAATGAAGTTTACTTTTTGTGTTCTCCAAGGTAACAAGGTATGAGGGTGATAGCACGTCCCCGTGGTCCCAGACAAATGCTTTGTCTAACTAAGGTTAGATTTATTTTCTTTACAAGGATTTGTAATTATTAATTTTTTTCTTACTAAGGACTAAGTTTACTTATTCTACTAGAATTAGGACTACTTTCTCTATTAAGGCTAGAATTACTTTTTCTTCAACTTTTCTACTAGTATAAATATGTGAGTCTACATTGTAATCAAACACACAATTAAATATTTATCAATCAGAGAATTTCTTTCAAATACTCTGCGGAGTTTGTTACTTTTAAGCCTGCGGGCTTGTTTTATTTTTCAATCAGAAGACGCAGACGTTTCTAGTTTATTTACCAAGTCTTCCGCTACGTCAGAACGTCACATAAAACGCGTTTTTATGTGAAGTCCCTGATCCCGTAAGGTACCCGACTCCTGCACTCTCAAGGATTTATTCCATTTGGCCGTAGCCGCCGAACGCGTCCCTCATAAATCGAACCTAGAATCTTTAAGTCAAGCTAACTCAATACTTCCCCATGAGTGCGGAATCTAGGACTTAAAGATCCTAGGTTCGACTCATGGGAGACACGTCCAGTGGCTACAGCCAAATGGAATAAATCCTTGAGGGTCCAGGAGTTGGATAGCCTACGAGGCCGGATTGGGTAGGCCAAAGAAGATAATATGAGTAGTACCAAGGGATTCGCGTCGACGGGTAGTCCAAAAGTGGAGGCGGTACGCCGATAGCCCAATAGTGGGGACGTCACACAAACTCTGTTTCGAAAGACTTTGTATAATGATAATTGTTATTATAAACAATATTGGTTAGACGTATTTTTTAAATAAGGGCTCATATTATAAAAATGGTGATCAGTATACTTATACTTATTATAGTGTAGATTCACACATTTACCTGTAAAATTGTATAATTTTATGGATGTCCCAAAAAATAATGAAATCCCGTACGCGTACTTTTGTTCGTGGGATTAGCAGGAGGCTACTACCTTTGGAAGGGATGACTTGAGCAAAGTAAGTTTGTGGTGTAGATATGAGAATATATATGCCTCATGTGGCATGTTTTGATAGTTATGTATAAACAATATGGTTTTGTTTATGTAATGATATTATGTTATGAATTAGAAGCTCCAGTAAATTTTATAAATGGTCGAGTTTGTAGTGTCAAAATGAAAAGAAAAATGTATTAGATGATATTTTCCGCCACGTGAGAAAGTCAGATATTTCCCACTTACGGCTTGTATTTGAAGCCGGAGCATTACATGTTTCGTCACACGAGACACATAGGATATCTTGTCACTAGGACGCCACTGACGTTTTCAAGCGTTGCCCCCACTCTCTTTTTCTCTTGCTTTGCGGGTGGAATCTTCAAATGAATTAATGACAGCTTTTTTCAAGCGTTGTTCTCAGGTACAGCGCTCTTCAATGCAGGGGAACAAAACGCTTTTGTTTCCAATTTCAAGTCCATCACTGGAACAAACTAAATCATCAAAATCAATAACAAAAATTTAAAAATTAAAGCAGATGGTCAACCCCTTTTTGTTTAAACATCACATATTCGATCAATCATGAGGGACAGGGTCAACCACATGAACGCTTGAGCCATTTCAGTCTCAAACATATAACAATTGGGAAATGGCAAAAGCTATAGTAGAACTGAACTATTTCCATTAACCAAAGCCGTCAAATTTGGCTGCATGTTCTCTTAATAAATATTAGTGGCCGGTTAAAGAATTGTTCTCCCAAAAATAAAAATTGAAGACTTACCAGGTCTTATCTTCTCGGTGGAAGTTAAAACATAGACCCGTTCAGTGACTCGCCTCGATAAAAAGTCGTCTTCCAATGCAACATTTCTCACCCAGCCCTCACCCTATAAGCAAAGAATACACAGCATACTCAAAGGTGGAGATAACCTCAAAAATGATGAAAGGCTTTCCTAGGTTCCTAGTAACTGTGGTCGTCTTGGCTTTGTCATACTCCCTAGCCTTGCCTCTGCCTATGATCCCAGTCCTCTGCAAGACTTTTGTGTTTCAACTAACGATTCTAACTATGCTGGTATGAACTCATTTGAAGCATTGGATTGTTTTTTCTCCCTCATGTTAGTTAGGACTCTACATATTAATATATTTATACTTGGAGGCAATACATTTATGGGCCTTTTTATTTTCTGCATCACATGTTATCAACCATTCCCTCCGTATGTGATCTAACAAGCTTTTTTGTCATTCTGCAGTATTTGTGAATGGAAAGTTTTGCAAGGACCCCAAACTTGCTACTGCCAATGATTTATTCTTCTCAGGGCTAAATATTCCAAGAGACACGTCAAATCCACTCGGATCGAATGTCACTCTCCTAAATGTGGACAAAATACTAGGCCTCAACACATTAGGCGTATCTTTGGCTTGCATTGACTTTGCACCATACAGCCTTAATCCTTCGCACTTTCACCCTAGTGGCACCTAGATTCTGGTAGTCCTAGAAGGCACTCTCTATGGTGGCTTTGTCATATCCAACCCAAATAACTGTCTCTTCACCAAAGTTCTAAATGCGGGAGATGTCTTTGTCTTCTTTATTGGTCTCATTCACTTCTAGTTTAATGTAGGGCATACCAATGCCATTGCCTTTTAATTTATGGTCTCAGTAAATAACAAGAAAACAGAGGGAAAACAGAGTTTTTGTATTGAATGTAAAAAACTGAAGAATGAATACAATGAGTTACTGTTTACGTCTTAGGCTTTATATACATACACGAGAGGAGTTTTATAAGCTTACACGTGTAAAACTGATTTCTAACATATAACTAAATCAGTAACTAATTATCTAACCAACTAAGATGCACAGCTGTTAATTATACAGCTGTGATGTAAAATCCTGTTACGCCCACTCAAGATGGATGGAATATAGTAGAAAACATTCATCTTGGAAAGTAAGTGATGAAATGAAGTTCGTGGGCAGAGGCTTTGTGAGAAGATCTGCAAGTTGGTGAGGAGAATGTAATATGAAGTGTACGAATCTGACCTTCAGAAATTTTGTCACGAACAATGTGACAATCTATTTCTATATGTTTGGTTTCTTTCGTGATAGACAGGTTTAGGCTGCTATATGTAATGCAGCTTGGCTATCACAGAAGATCAAAGCTGGTTGAGAATGATTAAGCTGAAGATCCTTGAGTAGTGCAATTAACCAAGAAAGTTCACACGTTACAGCAGCCATTGATCTATATTCTGCCTCAGCAGAAGAACGAGAAACAGTATGCTGTTTCTTTGATTTCCAGGAAATTAAAGAATCACCTAAGAAAACACAAAAACCAGTTACAGAACGTCTGGTATCAGGGCACCAGCCCAATCTGAGTCACAAAAAGCCTTGAGATGCAGAGAAGAAGAAGCTGGAAATAAAATTCCTTGACCAGGTGAAGACTTAATGTAACGAAGAACTTTGTATGCTGCATCCAAATGTGGTTTGCGTGGAGAATCCATGAATTGGCTAAGGAGCTGAACTGAAAAAGAGATGTCTGGCCGTGTAATGGTAAGATAAACCAAACGACCAATCATTCTGCGATAGATAGTGGGATCACTGAGTAAATCCCCTTTTTCACGAGAAAGCTTAATATTAGGTTCTATAGGAACAGGAGCTGGTTTTGCAGCTAAAACACCAGCATCATCAATGATTTCAAGTGCATATTTGCGCTGTGAAACAAATATGCCTTTAGAGCTACGAGCAATTTCAAGACCAAGAAAGAACTTCAAAGGTCCAAGGTCCTTTAACTTGAAAGCTGAATTAAGAAATTCAGTAAGAACTGAAATGGCTTGAGAGTTATTGCTTGCAATGACAATATCATCAACATACACTAGAAGAGCAATAAAAGAGGATTCTTGAACTCTTGTAAATAAAGAATAATCTGATTTTGATTGTGTGAAGCCGTGTCCAATCAAAGTGGTTGAAAATTTGGAAAACCACTGTCTGGAAGCTTGCTTCAAACCGTATAAGGATTTCTGAAGATGACATACTTGAGATGCCCCCTTTCTAGCATAACCAAGAGGAAGTTGCATGTAAATTTCTTCCTGCAAACTACCATGAAGAAATGCGTTATTAACATCTAACTGATGAAGATGCCATCCATGAATGGATGCAAGAGCAAGAAGTACTCTGACAGTGGTTAGTTTAGCCACTAGAGAAAATGTATCACAATAATCCAATCCCTCTTTTTGAGTATATCCCTTTGCAACGAGACGAGCCTTATATCTCTCAACTTCTCCATTGGCTTTATACTTAATCTTGTACACCCATTTGCAACCAATGGGGTGCTTGCCTAGAGGAAGATTAGTGACAATCCAGGTGTTGTTATCCTCAAGTGCTTTAATTTCAGCAACCATGGCCTCACGCCATTGAGGAGAAGAAACTGCTTGATGATAAAACTGAGGTTCTACTTGAGAAGAAACTGAGAGGCTAAAGTGCTTGTAAGAAGATGAAAGCATTTGATAACCAAGAACAGAATCAAGACTATAGGGATTACCTGATTCAGAAGATGTTATTGGAAGAGTAGTTGGAGAGAAGGATTGAGCAGCCAAGTTACAATGATATTGCTGTAAATACCTTGGTTTGCATGTAAGTCGAGTAGATTTTCTAAGTGGAACTGAAGGTGATGTATGTGAAGAATGGGGAGTGATTATATGAAGATTAGGAGATACTGCAGATTCAGATACAGCAGGTTGAAAATGTGAAGAAGGACATGAAGGAATTTGAGTTGGCATAGTATTTGAGACAGTAGGATGATGATGATAAAATTCAAATTGTGAAGCAGGCAGAGGAAATGGTAATACCAAGCAGCCATTTGTATCAAATTGAGTATTAGGAGAAGCAAAAGGGAAAATGTGTTCATGGAATATAACATGATGAGAAACTAATATGGACTGGTTGGTAAGGTTAAGTAGTTTATAACCTTTAATACCAATTGGATAACCAAGAAATAAGCATGGAAGTGCCCTAGGATCAAATTTTGTTCTATCTCTAAGTAAAGTAGAAGAAAAACAAAGGCATCCAAAAACTTTTAGATGATTATAGGATGGAGGTTTAGAAAACAATAACTCATAAGGAGATTTGTTTGATAGATTGGGAGTAGGAATGCGGTTAATGATGTGTGCAGAGGTTAAGATGCAATCTCCCCAAAATTTTAAAGGTAAATGTGCTTGAAACCTTAAGGCACGGGCAACACTTAAAAGGTGTTGATGTTTACGCTCCACAACAGAATTTTGTTGTGGAGTTTCAACACAACTTTTCTGATGAATGATGCCTTTAGAATGGTAAAAATCAGGCATATGAAATTCTGAACCATGATCAGAACGAATGATTTTAATATCAACATGAAATTGAGTGTGTATTAAAGCAAAAAAAGTTTGAATAAGTTGCCTTGTTTGGGATTTAGAGTGTAGCAAATAAACCCAAGTATAACGGCTGAAATCATCAACAATGGTGAGAAAGTAACGGCTGCCATTTATTGAATGAACTGAAAAAGGGCCCCAAATGTCACAGTGAATCATCTCAAAAACAGACTGAGATGTTGAAGTACTAACAGGAAATGAAAGTTTGCGCTGTTTTGCCAAAGGGCAAACAGTGCATACATCAGTGGAATTACAATCAATAGAAGGAATTAAAGATTGCAACAACTTTATTCTAGAATTAGAAACATGACCTAAACGATAATGCCACACATTGGCAGAAGCAGATTTGAATGGAGAAGCTGTGAAGGATGAAGCATTGACACTTGTTGTGATGGAAACAGAGGAATGCAACTCAGAGGCATTCTGCAGCAGCAAATGAAATAGGCCACCTTTCTCCTTACCCAACCCAATCGTCTTCCAAGTGAGCAAGTTCTGAATAAAGCAATAACCACCAAAGAAGATGAGACAACATTTAATATTTTTGGTAAGTTTACTGGCAGAGATAAGGTTGAATGAAAAAGATGGGACACAAAGAACATTTATAAGGATGAAATTACTGGAAAGTGAGACTGTGCCTATATGAGTTACTTCAGCATAAGCACCATTAGGTAATCTAACTTTTCGAGATACAATGGATGTAATGGAAGTGAAAAATTTGGTGGAACTGACCATATGGTCAGTTGCTCCAGTGTCAATGATCCAAATACCATTATGACACGGATTATGTAATTTGGAAGTATGTGATACAGAAAAAACAGAATGTATTGTAGGATTACCTGCCATATTGGAAAACACATGATCTTGAGTAGGAGATGCACTACCTACTTGATTGGCAAAGGATGAAGGTTGAGCCGTTTGAGGTTGGATTAAGGCTAGCAGTTGCTTACACTGCTCTGGAGTGAGAGGCAGAGAAGGAGGTAATGACTGAGTAGCAGAATCTTCAGAAGATGAATCCTGGACTTGATGAGCAGAATGATTATGAATTCTGGTTTTGTTATTTTTGTATCCCGGAGGGTAACCATGTAGTTTATAACACTTGTCAACTAAATGACCAAGCAAGCCACAATGTGTACAGGTTGGCCTTTCTCGGCGAAAATTCTGAGATTTGGAAAATTTTCCTTGTGAATTGATATCCATCTTTGATATCAAGGTAGTAGGCTCAACTGGCAAAGAGTAAGACAGAGCAACCTCTCTTTGCCTTTCTTCTTGAATGACCAAAGAGAAAACCTTGTTGATGGATGGAAGTGGATCCATCAAGAGGATCTGACCTCTAACTTGAGAAAAAGACTCATTGAGTCCCATAAGAAAATGGAATACGTACTCTTGAGCAAGAAAATCCAAGAGTACTTTCAATCCATTGCAAGAACACTGTGGCATTGGACGAAAACTTGCAAGTTCATCCCAAAGACTCTTAAGTTGTGTATAATAACCACTTATAGAGTTTGCACCCTGTGTGAGGGCAGATATGGCTTTCTGCAGTTGAAAGATACGAGGTCCGTTGCTATGCGAGAACCTTTCATGGAGATCCTTCCACATGTCCGCAGCAGTGTCAATGAAGATGACACTGTTTGCAATGTCTTTAGTCACAGAATTGAGGAGCCATGACAAGAGCATATTGTTGCAACGTACCCAAGCATGAAATGAAGGATCAGTAGGAGAAGGCTTCGGGATGCTTCCATCAACGAATCCAAATTTGTTCTTAGCCACCAGCGCCATCATCATAGATCGCCGCCAAGTGATAAAATTGTCACCATGTAGAGGCTGGGAAACTATTACAGTTCCTGGATTATCACCATGGTGAAGGAAGAACGGATTGGATGAAATGTCGGTTGGAAGAAATTCAAAAGATGGAAGAGTTTCAGAAGTTGAAAATTCAGGTGCAATGGTCACCATTGATTCAGAGAATGAAAATCTTGGAAAAGCTTTGAAGAAACGTTAATGGCGGAAGCGGTTTTCAGATGAGCGTTATAGCTCTGATACCATAACAGAAAACAGAGGGAAACAGAGTTTTGTATTGAATGTAAAAACTGAAGAATGAATACAATGAGTTACTGTTTACGTCTTAGGCTTTATATACATACACGAGAGGAGTTTTATAAGCTTACACGTGTAAAACTGATTTCTAACATATAACTAATCAGTAACTAATTATCTAACCAACTAAGATGCACAGCTGTTAATATACAGCTGTAATGTAAATCCTGTTAGTATGCATGGATGATGGATGGGTGTCTAAGTAATAATATGTAGCTTATCTAAGTTTGTATGCCAATAAGGTTGCACCGGTTGTATGTAGCTTATAATTAAACTCCCAACCACAGCAGCTGTATGAGCTTTATCTTTCTACATTTTTCATGTGTATTCTGCTTTTTATGTATTACAATGTACATGGACTTGAAGGTATGAAATCCCCACTATGGCGTCAGGATTAATGAAAGTTCTAGTATATCCTAATCTACAACTCGAGGGGGTGAATAGGTGTTGATCACAATGATAGCGTAATCTACCGCACAACATCCAACCAAAATCATATAAATTAAGCAGATAGTAAATAATATAGTATGGTACACAAGATTTTGATTACGAAGTAAAACTCTTTGAAGAACTATTCGAAGGTAAAACATTACAAGCAGTCCAACCCAAGAAATCAGTTCACTAATGAAAACCGTAGTTTACAAACAAATAATATTACAAGACCTTTGTAACTACCTTTATTTGTACTGAACAAGCAACATGTTTGTTCCTACTGCAGTAGCTCCATATCTCTCTCGCCGGTCCTTAATTTGATCTCACCAAAAAAAAAAAAATGGCACTTAGTATCGCTGATTTTGACATCGCTTTAAACAAACGATGTTAAGTATAAATTTTATATAGTTTGTTTTAAACGATGTGAATGACTGCATCGTTTGCAACAAACGTTGTAAACGTGAACAGTTTTTACATTGTTTGTTTGTGAACGATGTTAAAACCAAAAGGATTTACTTCGCTTATACCATAAACGACGTTGTGTTTTTAACATCGTTTATGGTATAAGCGATATGATGTAATTAAACTTTTTTGTAATACATGCCATCAGCTTTTCCTTTCCTGGCCTCCACCCCGACTCCTGCTAACTTCTCTCTCTCTCTTTCGCCCACCGCTCTTCATTGTATCTCAGCCTCTCTCTCTCCCACTTTTGGTTTCGGTGAAGATTAAAGGTCTAGTATCACTCATTCTTTGGATGTTGTAGATCATGAATGAAATTGTTGGGGCTTTTAACTCATATTTTTTTTGACTTAAGGTAAAGGCCGGAGTTGTGATTTCGTAGGCACTACCTCCACTAATTCAACTGCCCTTAGTAAGTTCTTAGATCCCTTTGCAATCCTGAAAAACTAAGTCATCCAAAATATATAACTCAACCTCTCTCTCTCCCACTTCCGATTCCGGTAAAGACGTACTAAAGGTGTAGTATCACTCATTCTCTGGATGCATGTTGTAGATCATGAACAAAATTGTTGGGTCTTTTAACTCATGATTTTTTTTTTTTTTTTTTGACTTAAGGTAAAGGCCAAAGTTGTGATTTCGCAGGCACTACCTCCACTAGTTCAACTGCCCCTACTAAGTCCTTAGATCTCTTTGCAATCCTGAAAAACTAAGTCATCCAAAAAATATATATTTTCCCTGTAAATGCTTGTCTCTGTTATACGTACGTCTTTGAGTTGATTTGCGTGGTTGATGTCATTTATAACCTTCCACATGCATATGATATACAATTGCTCCTAGCCCCAATCTACACAACACTGCTTTCATACTATAATTAGTGATTTAATTTGGTATTTGGGTAGAAGTCCTAAATTTAATCTCTAATTAACTCTACGGTTTAGGTTATTTTACACTTTTGGATAACAGCTATGACAGCAATTAGTACAATCGCAAAAATCAACACTTCCATCTTATATAATGCACACAAATTGGGATATGAATAATGAACGCCGGCCCCCAGCATCAAAAGCAAAAATGTAATGAAAATGACATATATAGTAATGATGAAGATCGGATGATGAGAGAAACTAACTTAAAATATGAGTACTTATGGCATGCAATATCACTGTGATAGACAAAAAAGAAATACTCCACCAGTTATTGAAGTAACCTTCCTCACATGTCCCTCTGGCCAAATGAATCTCTCATCCTGAAAATACTCTTAAGTCCTTGACGATTATATTTAAGAAAATATAATCCAGTCACTCCTAGTAATCCAAACGGTTTTTTTTTTTTTTAATTTTTAATTCATTCGTGATAATTATGAGAGTTTTGTAAGATTCCAACGTTTATTTAGGTGGTTTTGGTGATGCTATGTTTAAATTTTAAGGACCACGTACAACTAATGCAGTTCTAGGACGACAAATATTTGCAAAACTTTCAGAATTGTCACTTTTAATGGTAGGTGGGATATTCCATCACATTTTGCTTCTTTGTATGTGTTATATATTTAAGCTAGTTACTGTTTATAGTGGCACTTTTTTGTAGGTCTGTTTTTGGGCTTCCCATGCAACAACAGCCCAATACACCTCAGATTTTTGTTTATACTTGCACCATTCAATGAAACCTGAAAAACGAAAATAAAATTAAAATAGTTTAAATAAAAAAAGACTAATAGCCCAACACTCAAAATCCATTTCCTTAATTTATTTCATCTTCTTATGAGATTATTAATAGGCCATTTAAACAATTAAACCCTTAAATCTGCTTCAATCTATACTGAAATGAAAAAAAAAAAAAAAAAAAAAAAAGAAGGAAAAATCCAATTCTAAGAATTTGTTGCTATAAATGATAGTGATATCCTAATAGTCTTAATTAGTTGAAGGTTTTTTTTAAAAAAAAATAATAATAAGAAATATTATTATTCCATCGGCTTAAGCTTTTGATATAGTTGGTAACATGGTGTTATATAAAATATTAATTAAATTATCAAATTCACCATTTTCTATCAGGTTAAACTTTTGAAATAAATGATAATATAACATGTATGATATTAGAGTAAAGGTTATGAACTCGAATCTTGCCTCCCCATTTCAATTAAAATAGTTCATTCGTTATTTGATCTCATACGTGATGGGAGTGTTAAAATATTAATTAAATGATTAGATTCATTATTCTATCAGGTTATATTTTTTAAGTAAGTGGTGATTTAACACATGGTATAAGAACCGAATTCTTGAGTTTGAATCCACTCTACGTATTATTCCCCATATATGTTTCAATCAACTTAACTTTAGACTACCAAAGTAAGACTAAAAGCATAATTTGATAAGTCTAACTAACAAAAGTACGTATTTCCACAAGGAGTAATACTACTAATAAAGCCAAAGAATTAAAAGATTATATTGCATATTGAGCTGCACAAAAATTATGGAGAAGAGATTAATTGTGTGTGACGTGTGGGGACAACCATTGAAGAGAGTGTTGAAGATATTCCATAATTGATGGACCTAGATATTCTATATGGTGTAGCCGTGTGAAGACATACCATGGTATGGATTTGTGAAGATATTTCTATATGTGCTCAAGTTACCGTTGAAGATAATGTTCAATACTAATGTGAACGTATGGACCTGCTACAAGAAAAGATTACATTATCCTTTGTATTATGGACTTTCCTAAAGGATCTAATGTTACCGTTGCAGACTTTCCTCTATAGTAAAAATTGTACCGTTGTAGATTAAGGATTTTCCTTAATCTACACACACATGCCATGTAGTGGATGTTTTTCCTTTTGTATCTCTCGTCAATATATAGAAGAAATATATGGCTAAAGCAACTCATGTTTTTGAGTAGCTCTTTGTCATTTCTAAACCAATCTTCTCATTTTCTTTATGGTATCAGAGCCTTGAAGCTCTTAACACGCATAGACAAATGGCTCAATCATCAACATCCTTCACCCTCTCTATGTCCAATATTCATAACCTTATCACAGCAGTCTCAGCTAAACTCCACTCCAAAAATTATCTTATATGGCGAATGACCATTCTCCCATTGATCCAAAACCTCAAACTGGTAAACCATCTTACCCATGGTCCGCCCGAGGCAACAACAACAGATGAGTCAAATAAAGAAGTGCCCAATCCTAAGTATGAAGAATGGCAATCCACAGATTTGCTGCTACGAAGTTGGATCACTGGAACATTGTCAAAAGAAGCTCTTGGACACGTTGTTGGCCAAAATACCGCACGTGAAGTGTGGTGCTGTCTTGAAGAAACCTATCTTCAGGCAACCAAAGAAAGAGAATGTAATGGCCCAGGGAAAAGCGCTAGCCACATCTGCGCTATCACCCCAAAAGGACTAGTCAATTTTGGAGTTTCCCTAGAATCACTTATAAAGCCCAGTTTCACCTAGTAACTAGGCGATGTGGGACTCAACACTCATGACTCTCTTTATAAATCACCCACTCTATAT
>FXXK01000848.1:0-16802 GCA_900184695.1 Betula pendula
TAAAAAGAATATAAATAAATGCCATAATATTTCTTATTTATTATAATGTAATAAATACTTTGTATCTCATAGCACCTAACAGATATAACTCAATTCTCTTCCATTTATCTGAGCTGAAGAAGAAGCATATATTTAAAATTTGAAAAATGCTAGAATATGTACTCAAATCCTTCTCATATTTTTTTAAATATTATTATCATTATTGGATCTATGAATTTATTTAGGTTCTATATATGGGACTCATCCATTTAATGGTGATGATAATATTTAAAAAGATGAAAGAAAAATTTTGATAAATATTTTAGTATTTTTATTAAAAATTTAATGATAGAATTGTCTTTTTCACTTTTACTCCTAAATTTTAGCTGACCGGGATTCATCCAATTTCCTAACAAACATACTTTTTTGTGCAATTTTGTCGATCACTTTTCCTCACATTTTTGTCATAAAAAATTCATTTTTTTTTTTTTGACCTTTATATAACGTAAATCAATTCCTTTCACATTTCTCCACTCAAAAAACTCTTCACCAATAGACGTCTCCCACCAACAAAAGTGTGCCATCAATGCCGATGGCCTTTATTGGATTGTGGGAATCTTTTTTTATCCTGTTTTCTCTTTCATGGACTTTATTGGATTCTGTTGTTACGGTGGATTTCACTCCAGGAGAAAGATGTGGCTTTGGGGGTATGTTAGGCAAATTGTTGAATTGGGGGATGAGGTTTTTGAATTTTAAAGGGTAATAAAAAAAAAATTAATGTGATTTAAAGTAAAAAAATATTTTAAATTTTTTTGTATGAAAAATATTATTTTTTATTTTTATTTTTAATAAATATTTTATTTAAATAGTAATAAAAATTATTTAATATAATATAAAAAGTAAAAAATTATTAAAAATAATAAATGAAATATAAAAAGTAAAAATATTTTGATGTTTTTTTTTTTTGGGATTTAGCAAAATTTCAATCCAAGCTTATGGAACCTGCATTATTTGACAAGGAGAGAAGACTTATAAAGAAGTCAAAGCGAGTCTTACGGGGTCTCCCATGTCAGTTGTGTTTGTTAAACACATTATCGTTCAGTTCGGTAACTTTTTTTTTTCTTTCGCTTTTTTATTTTATTTTAATTTTTTTTCCTCTCTTAAAATTAACATTTTTTTAATATTTTATTAATCACTTTTTAAAAATTTTTTTTTTTTTACTTTTTATATCACATAACTCACTTTTTATTATTATTCAAATAAAAAAACTCACTAATTTTTTTTTTTTGGTTTTAACTTTTTTATACAAAAAATTTAAAACATTCATCCTACTTTATTTCACATCATTCACTTCTATTACTATTAAAAATACAAAAACAAATAAAAAAAAAACGATTTAACAAACACAATCTATTTCTTTTTCATTTTTTCACTTCAAAAGGCGACCTCATTTTTAATATTTCATTAATAACTGTTAATAATTTTTATATCAAATTATTTATTTTTTATTATTATTTAAATAAAAAATTGACTAAAAAAGAATTTTTTTTCTTCATTTTTTCTTACAAAAAAATTTACAACCTTTTTTCATAACGTGAATCACTTCCTATTACTAATAATAAAAAAATAAAAAAATCCAACAAACACTCCGTCGTCTTTATTCATGTCAAGGGCCAGCCTTTAACAAACGCTCCTTTGTCTTTATTCATCTCCAGGACCAGCCTTGAACATGAAAGTAGGAGGCTAAAGAACAGAATTTGTAAGCTACCAAAGTTTTTCCAAACTTAACATGGGAAAGAAGCTTTTAGCCATACTCTTCCTTCTTTCACTTTCTTATGCAAGCTTGAGCCAACTTATTACAGACAAAAAGTCCTCGGGGAATTTTTCCGGCGAAGTTCGACCAACATTTCTTCATGCGAACCGGTTGGTTTCATCGGATAATTGTGAGCCCACGTATGGTGTTATGCCGTGCACCGACAGTATCTTAGGAAATGCATTTCTCATCCTCGTATACGGTTACTGCATATTCCGGGCTACTAAGATTTTGACCGATGAAAGTGATCAAATTTTGCTTCAAATCCTTGATAGCAACGAAACGGCGGCGCTAACGCGCAAGGTCGGTGGTTTCTTCTTGCCCATGTTCAGCTCAATTCCCTTTGCAATCATCATCCTTGGTATGTTTGGCTTTCTAACATTCTTTGTTAGCATTATTTTAAATGTAATTTCAAGTTTTTTTTTTTTTTTGAACGGAAACAGAGATAAATGAAATCTCCACCCTAAAAAAAGAGCTGAGCTACACGTCCTCTCACAAATGAGGACGTGCAGAGTCAGAATACTCTCACAAAAGACTTCGAAAAAAAAAAAAATTTGAATCCCTTACAATGGGAGGGTGTTTTGACAAGAGGACGTGTAGCACTATTTATTAAAAAAAATTGGGATATATATATATATATATATATATAAAACTCCACCAAACCAAAAACTTTTATCACCCCTGAAATCAAATTAGGGAATGCCTTAATGGTTAATAGCTCAAGACCAATCCAGAGAGTTGAGCAAATGCTCAAGGATCTTGCAGAGTCTTCAAAAACTATCAAAGTTGTCTCATTCCTCCATTCCTCAGATGCAGAAACCACATCGGAATCTGATTCTGACACAGAAATTGACAAAATTGAAAAAGCCTTTTCCAACTTAGAGTTACGTAGGATTCACAAACTTTCTCGAATCCAACCCACAACTCTCACAAAAATTGGTATCCTAGGCCAACCCCTCCAGATGTTCAATATGAAGAAAGACATCTTTCTTCTCAATTTGCTGTTTCTCCAGATAAACTCTATGAATGGAATATAGATGGTTTATCTGAACAAGAAATTCTTAACAAACTTACCACATGTCTTATGGTAGCAAACAGCTACTATAATAACCACATGTTGAATCAAATTGAGGTTCTTGATCTTCTAATCACAGGATTTACAGGAACTCTCTTGCAATGGTGGGAGAGACATCTGTCTCAAACTAAAAAGATGCTATCAGACATTCGATCAAAAAAGATCCCGAAGGTCTTCCACTCTTCAATGAAGATGTCGGAATGGCTTATTCTGATACCATCAACACTTTGGTGTTTACTATCATAGAACATTTCATAGGAACACCAAGTGAACTCAGATTTAGGATTCATGACCAGCTCAGTAATCTTAGATGTCCAACTACGAGTGACTTTAGATGGTACAAAGATATATTCATTTCTAAAGTCATGGTTAGAGAGGATAGCTCTGCACCGTTTTGGAAAGAAAAGTTCATTAACGGTCTACCTAGTCTCTTTGCCCACAAAATCAAACAGGTTTTAGTTAATGAAGATAATATCATAGAATATGATAACTTCACATATGAGAACCTTGTTTCAATAATCCAAAAAGAAGGATTAAAAATGTGTATTGATATGAAAATATCTAATACTGCAAACAAAGATAAGCGTAAAGCTAAATATGAAATGGGAAATTTCTGTGAACAATATGGTCTACCCTCTGTAGCCCCATCCAGAAGACACAAACCCCATAAAAATCTTGATAAAACTCCTAAAAGATTTAAAAACTTCAAGAGAAGAAGATTTGAGTCTAATGAGTTTTATAAAAAACCTCAACATAAATCTAAGTCCACATGCGGTATATATATATATACCGCACTTAAAGCTAAATCCATTCGAAATAAGGACTATTTGTATGGTACTGAGCTCACATGCGCATTGTTGACCTCCAATTTTTTACTGATTTGAACCTTAAAGCTTGATCATGAATGCGACACAAAAAATAAAGTTTTCAATTTGACTGTAGCAACGCTATTTGATTTTTTTTTTTTTTAAATTCAATGAGGAAAAAGGAAAAATGAAAAATAGAAATTACAACAGAAAGAGTAATGTCATATACGCTCTCACTTTTCTACACCTATTTTTACATACCTTTAGGTGATGTTATGTGAATACGTAATGGATCTCGTTACACGCATCTCAACCAGGAAAGAAATTGGATCAAACTTCTTGTTCCGGCTTATTTTGATAGATTGTTAAGTTCTAAGAAAACATAAATTTTAAATTCTAAGAGAACTTAGACAATTTAGATTATGAGGAAACTTAAATTTTTTAGATTATGAGAGAATCTAAACTTTTTACAAACACAAAGTTTAAAATTAATTTTGCTTCCTTTCATATTTACCCAAACATGGGTTTAAATAGAATAATACAAGCAAGAACTTGAGTAATGAATAGCACCTGGACTCTAATTTCTAATATTAACAAAACTACAATTGCTTAACGACTACATACACTACTACCTTAATTATAGATATGGAGTATAGCAGCACTCCTTATTGAAATAAACACAAGTACTAGACAATAACAAGATAAATTCTAACAGATCAAGAAGCAGCAATACTCCTTATTAAAATAGAACAACAAATTATTGATTGCATTCTTTTAAAAGTATTGTTTTGTAATAAGTGACTTTTAAAATCATCATTGAATTTAAGATTGATCTTTATTGAGTTTTAATGTAATGATGATTTTAAAAGTTACCTAAGGGTATATATAAATGGGTGAAAAAGTGAGAGTGTGTGTAGCATTACTCCAACAGAAATAAACAAAATATGAGAAGGCAACCTAGCTAAACAACAACCCTGATTCAATCAGAATTCGGTGCGGCAAAAACATTGTTTGAGTTTTTTTATTTTTTATTTTAAGTAACACTATTTGAGTTTGAGTTTAAGCGATAATGGCATGTTTCTTACTTAGCCAATTATTTTGATTAGAGTTTACTTCTGTTGCCACTGAAAGCAAAATCCTAAATCATTTTTGCCCTAAAATGCAAGAAATAAACTTAATGAATGATCTATTTCCGCTAAGCCACTTGTAAACTTCCGATCTATTGCTGTATATATGTCAAATCTTGTTTTTTGAATCAATTTGTTGAATAAGGTATCCTGGTAAATTCAGTACTTGTTATACTGATCTGCGCCAAATCATGATTTATTTGTGCTAATAGAGTTTCTTTCTCTTTCAATAGCATCTGGACTACCTCAGAACAAGGAAACTGCTCAAAGAGTCATATTTGTTGGGATGGGCTTGCTGGCTGGAACAACTGTTACACTTCAGACATTACTATGGGGATCCTGCGTTATAGTTAGCAAACGTGACCTTGACAATTCAAAATGCTCTAGCTCAACTGGTATGTCTCAATGCATATGCAACGCCATCAGACTATTTAGCGATAAATAAGTTGGAGTGTTACCCTTAGGTTATGTTTGTACGCGAAATGATTATTTTTTGGAATTGCCTTTATTTAGAAAGGAGGTGGAATAGATTAACTTTGAAATTGTCATTCTCATGATCAGTAGGGAATGATTATTCTTTAAATTGAGAGAATAACTAATAATCATTCTCTTATGGCTATGGGGGTGTCTATTTCAAGTATTAAAGTATATGTATACTTTAACATTAATGCTATTTTATTTCTCTTCTTACATTCTTAATTAATAAAGGTTATTCTAAAGAATAGTCACTCAATGTACCAAACGTATCTTTAATGTCTGACATCATCATATAATTACAAGGGAAAGTGTATATATATATTGTAAACCACCCGATAAAATAATAATCTCACATTTAAAACAAAGCAACTACCAAACCATCAAACCACCACATTTGTTAGGTCAGTTTTCCGCTAGTGAGATACCTCGAGCTTTATGTACGTGAAGGTGGCGCTTGCACGGCCTGCAAAACATAAAGAAGATGAGGCAAAAGAGCTTGCCGAAGCGGACCGGCAGGAAATAGCTCTGATGCTTAAGTCAGTGAAAGGATTCTGAAGGAAGACATACAATGTTTGCTTTTCTTTTTTTGGAAGAGTCGAATGCTTATGTTCGGCCTCCTCCTCTCTATTTATAGCATGACTTCACCATTAATGAGTTGGATTCCCCTGCCCTGCAATTCCCTTGGTCATGGTCATGAGGTGACGTGTTACAAGACCTTTTACTTGTGCGTAGGTCTAAGATGACATCACCTACCCATACTGGAGTTCGTTAGTGAAGTTACGAAACAGTTAGGAATTGACACGTTAGGTACTGTTCCTGACATTTGGTGGCCTAAAGGACGGCGGGAAGTCCGCATGACAATTGAAAGGAGTGGTCGCCTTAAATGCCTGATTTTTGGAGAGATGTGCCATTTGACTAGACACGTTGATCGTTGCCTCAAGTGAGAGGTTATAATCGAATGTTCCTCGTGCGTGGCTTTTTGGATGATCGGGGCTAAAAGGATGACCCAGACTGTGGCCCAGTTTCTTTGGGAATCCGGCCTTCTTCAAGTGATTGTTGGTTTATTTCTCAATAGTTAACCCACAATTCCTGTGTCTCGACAATCGAAGGAGAACGATGGGAATTCTAGATTTTGCATGGTCCGCCCCGATCTTCTGGGCGTGGATTGGTTGTAGGTGACTCCTAGTTGTGGCTCCTTTTCCCACGCTTGATCGAGGGAAGACCTGCTCGTCAATTAGGTAAGGTTTGTTTAGACTTTTGCATTAACTGACAAGAGACCTACCTGTCAAGTGGGCGAGGTACCCAAGTCTTCGCGTAAGCCGAGCAGGGACCTTCTTGTCAAGCAGGCAAGGTTTACTCGGGTCTTAGTGTAAACTAAGCAGGGACCTACCTGTCAAGTAGGTGAAGTTTACTAGGGTCTTCATGTAAACTGAGCAGGGACTTGCCTGTCAAATAGGCGAGGTTTACTTGGGTTTGGCTTGACTGGGGAAGGAGCTGCTCATCAAGCAAGTGAGGTTTGCTCGGACCAAGAAGGACCTACTCGTTAGGCAAGCAAGGTTTACTTAGGTTTGGCTTGACCAAGACCAATATCGCTCATGTTAGTCGGTGTAGCTTTAGGTCCGAGGATAATGCAATCTGCGTCTATTGGGGCAGGATCCTCAGGAGCTTAGTTGCCCACCTTTTTGACAAGGATGCATTGCTTTGGGAAAGGAGGGTTTTGAACCTTAGTAAAGGCTTCCCTGTGAATTGGTATGGGTATCTGTGGACTCCCTATTTTGAAGGGATCACTTGTTCTTGAGGTTTAGGACAAGGGTCGTACCTGGATGTCGCTTGCTTACCTCTTAGGTGAGTTTTAAGTTTTTGAGAATTCAAAATAGAATCGAATATACTACGAATCAATTCAAAGAATTCTATAGTGAATCATTCCTTGTACTCCATAACAAAATGGTGTGGTGGAATGTATGAATCATACTTTGTTGGATCGTATTAGAAGTATGTTAAGTGTTACTTGGTTGGAGCAAAAATTTTAGGTTGACGTTGCTAACACAGCTTGCTTCATTCTTAATCACTCATGGTCTGGGAAGCCTTTTAATTATTTCCTTTTTTGAATATTTGGTTGTGATACTTATATTTGGATTCTTAAAGAGTAGAGAACTAAGTTGGAGGCAAGATCCAAAAAATATATTTTTCTTGGTTATCCAGATAGAACAAAGGGATACAAATTGTGGGATCCTAACGACTGCAAAATTATTATTACCAGAGATATTGTGTTTAAGGAAGATTCATTGCAGAAAGGGAAAGTATAGTCAGATCTAGTTAATGAAAGGTTTGAAGTTGAATATTTTCGAAATTTTTAAGATGTGCTAGTGAGTGGAGATAGTGAGTCATCTTGAGTCTATGAAACTGAAACTCAGAGTGATCAAAGTCATTCTAAGAGAGCTCATAGACCTTCTACTTGGTTTCAAAACTATGAAACATCTTATGCTTGTATCATATAACAAGGTGGGCTGTCTTCATATCAAAAGGTTTGTCAATCCAAAGATGTCAGTCATTGGAGAGTTACTAGGGAAGAGGAGATGGAAGCTCTATATAAAAACAAAACTTCGGAGTTAGTTGACCTTATGGAAGGAAGGGTATTTGTTTCTGATGGGCATACAAACTTAAATGAGATGCAAATGACAATATTGACATACATAAAGCTTGTCTTTTAGTGAAAAGTTATGCTAAAAAATTAGGCATTGACTTCAATGAAATATTTTCTCTCGTTCACTTGAATACTATTCATAACGTATTGATTTAGAGTTAGAATAGTTAGATGTCAAAATTACGTTTCTACATAGGAATCTTGAAAAAATATATATGACTCAACACGAAGGCTTTATTGAAACGAAAAAAAAGAAAGAAAGAAGGATCTGGTTTGTGGGCTGACAAAATTGCTTTACAATTTAAAATAGGTAGCTAGATGATTGTTTATGCGATTTGATTCTTTCATTTTGAGATTGGGTTTCCACATATGTGTAGCTGAACATTGTGCCTACATTTGGTAAGGAGTATACCAAAATATTATGTACATGTGAAAGGAATATTCACAAGTACGAAAATAAAAAAATAAAATCTGGTACTCAAGCAATAAGAGATAGAGAATTAGAGTGACAATATCTACAGTCCTAATTTTTTTATGGAGAATTTCATGGAGGAATCAAACTCAACTGTAAGTGAGTCTAAGTGATTAATTGATTTAATTAAAAATATAAACTAGAGTGTAGTTACAATTGTTTACTGGAATCAATTGTAATTAAATAGTGACTTGGGATAGTCGAAATATTTTTAGCCAGTTTTATTTTTTTTCTTTAGGTCCCTCACCAAGATATTATAAAACCAAGTTAGGCTTTTTATTTATTGAGCTGCTTGTTTTAATTTATTAAAACATGGTCCAAAGAGAAAACTGTGAGATTGGGCTTGCGCTAAAAGCAAGCCGGGTGCAAGAAAGAAAACGCATGGGCCATGAAAAAATTCCCTGGTCCCATGCGTCATCTTAAGGAGGTGGAGGCACTACAAAAAAAAATATCTATGCCCACACTACTTTTTCCGACGCTTGTGTAAGATGTGCCGAGAAAAATAGTGTCGGTAATAACAATAAACGTCGGTATTTTAATATAAACGCCGATAAATGAGCGTTGGTATAGTGTTTATTTTAGTGAGGCTAGGGTTTTTCCTAGCCCTAGCCGTCCACCCCCTTGTAGTTAGTTGCACATGGACTAATTAACAAGCCTCTCTTAGTGTTCAAGTATATAAATAGAAAAGTCTAAAGCTCTTGCAAAACACACAATTTACAGTTCTTAGTATTTTTACTAAGAACTGATGTTCTTATGAGTTAACTCTCAAAGAACAAGTTTAATTTTGAACAGCTAGAAAAGAGCTCACACTCTTGGTTATTTATAGTTATTGGTAAAAAGATCTGAAGGCCTCAAATCCCTGAGGCTACACGTTTTTTCTAAGGAATAAAAAGGAAGAATTTTTGTTCATAAGCCAAGGAGTGGCTGTTATCTTCAAGTAAGTAATTATTTTTTTAAAGTTTATTTTTAAAATAGCTTTGCTCTTCATATGTTCATCTTAAAGTTCGATTTTGGCTACGGAATTTTTTATTTTTTGTTGCGCAATTATGTTTTTGCAATTGTATTCCAACACATACTAGCAAGAATATTGTAGATATTTTGACGAAACCTATGACAAGAGTATTTTTATAGGCTAGAGTTTCTCACAGGCTTATTGTTACTTGATAAATGGTGACGCATGCAACTGGTTCGTTGTGCTATTCATGAAACTAGTCTTTAAGTGGGAGAATGTTAGAACTGTAGTAGTTTTAGGATTAGAAATCCTAATGCCTTCTTTGGTAAGATTGTGTTTCCTCCTATGATTATGAGTCCTATCCTTTCTCTATTTGTGAATCCTAGTTTCCTTAGGAGAGGATTATTTTTGCTTATAAATAAAGTCCATGTCAATAGACTTACACACATTGTATCATAAAGGTAATTTGAGGTTTTATAAGGAGAGAAAAGGGGAGAGAGGCTCATTATATTTTCTATGATATTAGTGAAGAAGAAACATCATTGTTGCTCCTAATGGACGTAGACAATCTTGTTGAACCACATTTAATTCTTGTGTCTTGGTTCTTGGTTCTTTTTCTTCTTCTTCTTCTTCTTTGTTGATATTTTCTTGTGCATGTGATGCAAATTCTAACAAATAGGTAATTTAAAGAATGGAAAGAGAAACATGTTAAAAGTTATAGATAAAGATGAAAAATTATTTACATATATCTCTATACACTGAGTTTATCTCTTAATTCTCTAGTTTTTAATGGTTTACTTGTCTATGTGTATAATACATGTGTTATATATAATTCTATTGTTTGTTCACATAATTAATATTCCTAGATCAGGCCAATCATCGATGTGTTATGCAGATTTGATGTGGAATATTGAAGATAAGTATATTTGGCTAAACTTGGCCCTTTTAGCTTAAAGTTGGACCATTATTTTGCTACCATTCTAATGCAATAGTAAAACGGTTTACCTTTAATACTAGGTAAACACAAGGAAAAGAAAAATCAACTTTCAAGTCTTCAATTCATTTGTTGGAATTATCTTATACCAAAGATTAACAAAGTTGTTGTCAATTAATGAGTATGTTTGTGTCTGGATGATATGTTTGACAATCTAATGCATGTTTCTTCAAATTTGTAGGGCCCGCTGACAGTATTGATGAAATCCCTAGCACCTATGCTGCAAGGATCATGGTTATATCTGTTATCCCAATCATAGTAGTCCTATTACAAGTTTTTAAAAAAACTTCCCAGAATCGCTTAGCAATATTGATTTCCTTCATCATCTCCTTTTCTTTATTGGTTCTTTATGGGCTATATCAGGTAGTTATTTACATGAATTCACCAATGGTTTTTGATTGCTAGTTGTTGATGTTTTTAATTTTCAATTACTAGACTTTATCATCTTTGGCAAGATCAATATATGACCTAAGTGTTTCATGTTCCTTTTATGTACTAATGCTAGTTGTTGAAATATTCATGCAGATTATTTGGCCTTGGATTCAGAAGAAAAAAAATGACTATGTGAAGCAAAAGCATGCATTATCAATAATTTTAAGACATTTAAAAATTATTGCAATTGGAAGACTTCGTAAAGATAATGGTGAACCAAATTTAGATGCAGTAACAAGGTTCGTTTTTCATTGTGCTTCTAAATCTCTTTCTTCTTATTTGGGTTTTTATTTTGATCACCATATTAATTGGGCAGCATGATACGTTAATGAGTTATTAGGAACTTCGCATACGCTAATGAGTTATCATGAACTTTGCGTTAAAAAATACCATGAACACTAAGAAGCTGAGCATAAATCATGAGATCACATAGTTATATAGAGTCTCCTTTGTGAAATCTGTTAGGTTTTTGTAATTGATTCATTCAATGTCCAAAAATTATTTTATGTTTTGGGGGTTGAGTAGTTTTGTACTTAGATCTACGGTTGAAGATGCTGAAGATTGCTTCAAAAAAGACAAGTACAACAATTGATGTTCAAACATGAACAACTCCAGGGAGTACCTGTCCCCTAGGTTGTTCCAACAAGACAACAAACACCCATTCTCAAGTTGGATGATGTCCAAACATAGGTATGGATGTCCGAACATGAGCAACTCAAGGGAGTTGCTTGTCCCCTGGGCTGTAGGCATGAGCTCTCAAGTTGCTTGATGTTGGACGAAAAATAAATTTGTCTGGACATGGTGAAGGTTGCAAGGTCAAATTGGAATTGATGTCCATACATAAAATAAAATTTTCCAGACATAGTGAAGTCAAGGTGCATATCTAGAAGGTGATGAGTCAAAATTGGATGATGTGGTTGTTAAGTGGCCAGTGTCGTGGTGTATTGGAGGGTATTTGAATGTGGTTAGGTTTATGTGTATTGGGTGGGAGTAGAATCACGTTTGGTACGAAGGAATTCTCTTTGAGAATGTGGGAAGGACGAGCTGGTGGATCAATTGTGGTCCGCAAGAGGAATGGCTGCAATTCATATCTATCGCTTGGCTTATGCCATAGACCTTTATTTTCCATTCTTTTTCTTTCTTTATTACTCTCGAGCTCCTTTTCAGGGATTTTTTTCGCTCTCCTCCTTCAACTAATTTGAATATCTCGTTCTTGTTTTTTAAAGATATGTCATTTTGAAAATATGAGAAGAATATTCTTCTCATGATTTTTTTGCTTTGTACAATGTCTAGGTCCAATTGTGATAAGGATACCTAACTTAAATGTCTGGACACCACCACAGAGAAACACCGTTTTTTTTTTTTTGGGTCCATTTGAAGCTTGTTATGTCTTAGTCTTCATATTTCTCCTAGACATAATTTTATGAGCATCATAGAGGGAGTTGAAAGATTGGTTTCAAGTGCTTGGTGTGTTACTATACAAGGATCTTGATGTTTGTGCCAAGTATAGAGTTCGTGTGTTGAATACTCTTGGAGTGAAGATCAAGCCATAATGTTGCTACTGCACAATTTGCATGTCAATTGAAGTCTATCGGTGGGGATCGCTAAGGAGATCATTCTCAGAAGAATGGCCAACAAGGGAGTTGAAGCAAACACACGCGAGTGGATCCTCCTACAGATTGTCTTAGTGAATTACAAAGGGTTGTAAGCTTACTATTGTCTATAGTTTGCTCTTCTATTAGTAGAGTTATACCCTGGGTGTAGCTGCCCCAAATAGGTTTTTCCTTATTGACAATGTTTTCCTCTTCGTCAACAAATCTGTGTGTTGATGAATGTTTGGCTAGCTTGATATTCTTATATGCTGCAGTAGTTTATTTGTTATTTTTATAACTCCTTTGATTGTTTCTATTCCACCACATTTAGGATCAAGCCCTTGCAAGATCACATAAATAGGATGATAGGCTTATTCCAAACTGCATACATAGATAAGGTCTTGGCAAGTTTTAGCATACTAGACTCCAAGAAGGGGTTGCTTCCCTTTAGACATTGAGTTCCTTTTACTAAGGAGCGGTGTCCTAAGACACCTCAAGAAGAAGAAAACATGAGGGTTGTTCCACGCTTCAGCTGTACGAAGCCTCATGTATACTATACACTAGACCTGGCATATATTTTGCAGTTAGCATGGTTATTAGATATTAGTCAAGCCTTGGACCACTACATTGGGTAGCAATGAAGCATATACTCAAATATCTTCAAAAAATGAGAGATTATGTGCTTGTCTACCATTGTTAGGATTTGACAGTGACTTGTTACACATATTCAGATTTTCAGTTAAATTGTGATTCATGGAAGTCTACCTTAGAGTATGTCTTTACCCTAGGTAGATGAGCCATTCATGGGAGAAGTATTAAGCAGTCCTGTATTGCTAAACTCCACTATGGATGTTGAATGTGTTGTGGTTTATAAGGTAGTAAAGGAATTCAGTATGGCTCAGAAAGTTCCTAGTGGATCTTAGTGTTATGGGGATAGAGCAGTCTCTTATCACGTTGTTTTACAACAATAGTGGAGTAGTTAATCCAAGGAACCAATGAATTATAGGAAAGGGAATTATACCGAGCGCAAGTATCAACTCATTAGAGAGATAAGTCTCGAGGAGATGTAATTGTGGTTAAGATTTTGGTAGAACCATTCACTAAGACCTTGCAATAGGAGATTTTTGAATCTCACTTAGAGGGAATGAGAGTCAAATGTATGCTCAAATTAGAATTGAGGGCAAGTGGGAGTTTGTTGGGGATTATGCCCTAAATCCAAAATGATTTATGTTGACATTTAAGTTTGTAATGAATAAAAATTGTTATTCATTAATTAAATTTTGAGCATATGGCATATGATCTTTTACATGTCCATTGTGTTTATTTTATATGCAAAAGGATCCTTAGATTACATTGAATATGGTCTATGGGTGTGAGTAAAGAGTTATCACACAAGGTCTTAATTCATAATCCTTGTAGTCTTAAAACTTATTTGTGTTCACAGTCGGTAATGAAAATTGGGCATTCCATTAACGAATAATGTTACACATAATCTAAATGATTTACCTTAATCGAGTGACGCGGGAGACTTCAAGTTGATGTGTAGGTGTTAAACATTGAACGGACCACATGAGTTATCTTTCTATAAAAATATTCTTTGGAAAATACTAGAACTTCCACTATACTTATAACATTGATTTAAATCCTGAGAGGATTGTGGAATCATATGTGAAGTGGGGGTCACTTTGATGCATTAAAGAGTGAGACTTTAAATGCGATCAACATTCTAGGTGCGTTGGGTGATCACATGTAGCATTGTGAGAAAGCTTTTTTTGAAAAGGAATTCAAGTCCATTTTGGAAAATGATAAGAAATTTGTCCTTGAAGTAGATTTTATAAGGGTTATTCTCAGTCATTGGCCAAAACATTTTGGTAAGGAGTATACCAAAATATTATGTACATATGAAAGGAGTATTCATAAGTACGAGAATAAAAAGATAAAATCTGGTACTCAAGGAATGAGAGGTAGAAAATTAGTGTGACAGTATCTTCAGTCCTAATTCTGCTACGGAGGCTACAAAGAATTTCATGGAGAAATCAATATTCAACTTTAAGTGAGTTAAGGTATTAACTGATTTAATCGAAAATAAAAACTAGAGTGCAGTTACAATTTTTTAGTGGAATCAATTATAATTAAATAGTGACTTGGGATAGTAGGACTACTTTAACAAGTTTTATTTTTTCCTTTAGGTTCCTCACCAAGTTATTGTAAATTAACCATGTTAGGCTTTTTATTTATTAGGCTGCTAGTTTTAATTTATTAAATCATGGGCTAGAGAGATATAGTGCTTGAGATGCATGTATGGGAAATTGGGCTTGGGTTGGGATAAAACCCAAGCCCAAGTTCACTACAAGAGGCGCATGGGCAGGATTAAAAATCCCACCCATGGCCATGTATATGGATTAAGTGGAGGCTAGAGTGTTTTTTTCAAAGCCCTAACCATCCACTACAATGTGGGAAGTAGTCCCACATTGCTAAACTCAGTTTTACCTCTTTGCAGCTTTAGATATAAATAGAGAAGCCTGTAACTCTTGCAAAATATCAATTTACTATAGTTCTTTAGTATTTACTAAGAATTGACGTTCTTGTGAGTTAACTCCGGAAGAACAAGTTTAATTTTGAAGAGCTAGAAAAAAGCACACACTCTTGGTTATTTCTAGTTATTGGTGAGAAGATTTGAAGGTTTCAAATCCTTGAGGCTACACATTTTTTCGGAGGAGCAAGAAGGAAATTTTTTTGCTTATAAGCCAAGGAGTGACCGTTATCTTCAAGTAAGTAATTATGTTCTTGTAGTTTATTTTAAAATAGCATTGTTCTTCGCATGTTTTTCTTAAAATTCAATTTTCGCTAGAGCATTTTTATTTCCTATTGTCCAGTTATGTTTTTGCACTAGTATTCCTAGTAGACAGATTCAGCAGAGAAAGCTTTGAAGCCAAGAGGACTAGTAGAGAAACATGGTGTTCTGTTAAAACCAGGTCCTTTGCTCAAGTTCAAGAGATGATTGGACTTGAGTGGTACTTGTGGATTGTGATTGCCCTTAGACCAAGAGGAGTTGTAGAGAAGCATCGTATTTGTTTTAAACCAGGCCATATGCTTAAGTTCAAGAGATGATTGGACTTGAGTGGTACTTGTGAATTGTGATTGCCCTTAGGGGCTTTGGCAGAGACATCCGAAGGAGATTCGTATTGTTAGACTTGAGGGTTTCAAGTCAAGGTGGAGATTGTTGACAATGTGACTTTCACCCTCATTCAAGTCGGTGGGCTCCATTGGTTTTACAAGTCCTATTGGGTTATGGTTTGTCTTGTGTCCTTGTTTGACTTGTAGTAGGAGTATTGAAAAATTACGTAGCCAACTTGTGATTTTATTTTTAGTGCACTGACTTTGCCTAGTATATAAAGCCATAGTATTATGCTGTAAAAGAAAGAGGATCAGGTAAGATTAGAGGTGCCGCACCCTTGAGTTCTTGGTTTCAAAGGTTTGAAACAAGGGAGAAAATAAAGGAGATGAGACAAACTTGAAGATAGAGAGCACTAAACTTGTTTTCTTCTTGGTTTTGGAGGAGCCAAAATAAGACAGAAAAAGAGAAAGACCAATCACCATTCATTCCTTGCAAAAGATAAGTTTGTATTATTGTCTTTTCTCTTTTGTGTTCTACTTTGGGGGAAAATCTCTATTGTGTGATAGTGAGATTTGAGTGCATTGGAACTTTGGGTTTCAAGTGATTTTCTCTCAACAATTTTGTACTTCATCTGTGATAGTGAATTTTTTCGTGCTTGCCTCTGCCGATGGACGTATCTCACATTAAGAGAACCACATAAATCTTAGTATTATTTGTGTGATTATCTTGCCTTATTTACCGTAATTGTGGTATTTTTGTACAATAGGGAGTGTAAAGGATGAGGATTTTTAGGCCATAGTAAGAGAGTTCGACTTTTGACTCGATGGGTTGTCAACCTTCTTCTGAGGTGCCTTATGGCATAGTCTACCTTCAGATCAAGTAAGGTCTTACACTTTATTGTGAGATCTTGCACACACACATAAAATTCATGAATCATGTGATCACATGATGATTGCTTGTGCTTGATTTAATGTCTATCAAGGGTGTTAACAGGTATACATATATGAAATTTTTGTAATTAACATTCATATATTATCATTGATAAGTTGATGTGACATTTATTTGCACAATATGTTGAGAGTACTGATCTTAGGAGGAGAGAATCATTTTTTATGAGAAAATAAGTGAAAAAAATGTGTTTTTTTAGGTGTTAATGTCCGAACAAGGCATCAGGTTAGAAACATTGTTTGACAACAATCACTGTTGTCATGCATCAATTATTGTTGTGAGGGTTGAGAGAATGGGATTGAGTAGGTTTTAAGGAATGTATTTAGGAGTTTTTGCATATAATCACATGATATTGCTTGATTGGTTTTTTAGT
>FXXK01000848.1:17188-38574 GCA_900184695.1 Betula pendula
CTGTACATGTAGTGTTCGATAAAATGTCACAATGATTTTTTTGGATGAATTTGGTTCCAAACGAATTTGGGTTAAAGTCTACATTGCTTTATTTTATCTTGTGATTAGTTTTGTGCATTGAAAACACATAACTAGATGCATTTTCACTTAAGTTTTTCAAAAAGTCATACACATTGTTTTTTATTGTTTTGAGAATCATTTGAGTGTGAAATTGGTTGTGTGTGCTTTGATGAGAATCATTGCATGTTTGGATAAATGATTTTCAAAATACCTTGTTTTGGTTGTGTTGGATTTCTTAAGGTTTGATGCATTGTGGAAGCATGTATGTGTGGTTTATGCATGAGATTTTCATAACTACATAAAATATTGTTTTGAATGTTTTGAGCTTCATGTGCATGTGTGTTTGCATTGGTGAAAATGTTAATGCATAGAGCATGTTACACAATGCATATCATTCACTCTCTAGGTTAGGGAGTTTTGAGTATATGTGAGGAGGGTCGCACTTAAGTAGTTTGTACATAAGATTGGTTGTTGGTCACACACAAGCATGTTCGTTGGTTGTGCATTGCCTTGGTTAGGTGATTAACTTGTGTGTCTTATATTTGGATTGGATGTTTTTTTTATTTGTTGTAGGACATGTTTGCTTTAGCTTCAAAGAAAAGATTTCGTGCAGAGAGAGATGTGATCGAAAAAGATCCGGTCTCGCTCCATTATGGTTGAGTGCGGGGTAAAGGTAGAAGAAATTGAAAAGGAATCGTTGAACGATCTCTTGAGAATCTTTAGGGAGAATAAGTGGATGAGTCTGTTTGAGCCAGTCAGTGCCTACACCTGCCTTTTTTGTGAGTTTTATTCAAATATTAACACAGTGCATCTCAACTATCCTCCCAGCTTCGAGACCAAGCTGTTGGGTACACCTTTTTTGGTAAATGCTGCTCTCATTAGTAAAATCACTTGAATTCCAGAGACTTCAAGCCAAGCATTTCCTCATGATCTTGAGTCTATGTATCCCTCCAACTTAGAGATGATGCCCAGGGAGTTGCTTGTCCCTTGGGCTGTCCAAACATGGTTGCAAACATGAGCTTTTCGGGTTGCTTGATGTCGATACATAAAATTAAATTGTTGGTACACGGTGAAGGCAATGTGCATATTTGGAAGGTGATGTCTGGACACCAAGGACTATTGTCCGGACATGGAAGTTGGTTAGGTTAAGAAACCCCAATCATATTCGGACACCGCCACGTAGAAACATAGTTTTTTGTCAATTTAAAGCGTGTTATGCCTCAGTCTTCATAGTTTTCTCAGACATGATTTTTTGAGCCTAATAGAGGGAGTTGAGAGATTGGTTTCAAGTCCTCGATGTGCTACTACACAAGGATCTTGAGGTTTGTTTCAAGAATAGTGTTTGTTCGTTGAATACTCTTGGAGTGGAATGATCCATAGTGCTACTATTGCACAATGTGTGTGTCCACTGAAGTCTACCGGTTGGGATTGGTAAGGAGATCATTTTCAAAAGAATAGTCAACAGGGAAGTTAGGAGCAAAGATACGTGAGGAGCGGGTTATCCTATGGGTTATCTAGTGAATTATAAAGGATTGTAAGTTTACTATTGCATGTAGTTTGTTCTTCTTTTAGTAGGGTGATATCTTGGGTTTGGCTGTCTCGAAAAGGTTTTTATGTGATAACAAGGTTTCATTTTCGTCAACAAATATGTTTGTTGATGAATCTTTGGTTGGCTTGATATTCTTCTATGTTGTAGTAGTTTATTTGTTATCTTTATAGATTGTGTGATTGTTTTTATTCCAATGTGTTTGGGGTCTAAACATTAAAGTTATGTTTGATACGTGGAATGACTATTCCTTGGAATAACCTTTATTAAGAATGAAAGAAGTAGAATTAATTAGCCTTGGAATAACCATTCTCATGGCTATAAGAGATGACTATTTTTTAAATTGAGGGAATAACTATTGTTCTCAATTTCATTCTTTCATGGCTATGAGAATGGTTATTTCAAGTATTAAAGTATATGTATACTTTAACACTAAGGTTATGTTTGGTACGCGGAATGTCTATTCCTTGCAATAGCCTTGATTAAAAATGAAAAAAATTGGAATGAATTAGCCTTGCAATAGCCATTTTCATGGTCATAAGAGAATGACTATGCCTTAAATTGAGGAAATAGCTATTCCTCTCAAAATTGAGAGGAATAGCTATTCCCTTAATTTAAAGAATAATCATTCACTCATGGTTCTGTGGATGACTATTTCAAGATTTAAAGAATATGTATACTTTAACACCAATGTTATTTTATTTCATTTCTTCCATTCTTAATAAAGGTTATTCTAAGAAATAGACATTTCACATACCAAACATAATCTAATAGTTCCATTCAACACTTGATTTCTCAAAATCATAGCAAGACAAGAGGTTCCTCTGCTTTAACTCTTCTTTATATGAGATTGCTACTATAAGGTTACTCTTGTGGTGACCTAAAATTATTCCCATCTTGGTCACTGAATGACGGATGCTCCACTTACATGGTATTTTCAAATGAATAATATAAACTTCCTGGTCCTCCCTAAACAATCATTCACTCCATGCCAAGTTCTTGGTTGTTCAAGATGTTATCAGAATAAATCGTATGCTGAGAGAAGTTATAGACAATTTTTTTTTTAATGGGCAAAATACACTTTACCCCTCAAAGTATCTAACCACTTGCGTTTTAGCTTCCAATGTTTAAAAAGTGACAACCAACTCCCCTAAAGTATCTCATGTTGGCAAAAAATATCTTCCGTTCATTTTGTCAATCTCTTTGGACAGAAATCAGGTCACATGCCATGCACGTGACTTTTTTTTATCCAAACTTTCGAAAATACCCTTAGGGGGCAAAGTGTCACAAAAAAAAAAAGGGGTGACTTGCAAGCCACCGCTGGCCACCTCTGAGGAGGTCGGGGGTGGCCGTGCGCCACCCCTAGCTCTAGGGGTAGTGCGCGGCCACTCTTGGCTTCCCTAGAGGTGGCTTGAAGGCCACCCTCAACTCTGGGGTGGCCCGCAAGCCACCCCAAAGGTGGCCGAGGGTGGCAGTGAGCCACCCCCAGCTACCTGTGGGGAGCCACCCCCTCTCCCAAGGAAAAGGTGGCTGCCAACGGGCATTCACACTTCTTTTCTTTTCTAATAATCTTTTTTAATTTTTTTTTTTGTGACACTTTGCCCCTAAGGGTATTTTTGAAAGTTTGGACAAAAAAAAGTGACCTGGTTTTCGTCCAAAGAGACTGAAAAAATGGATGGAGAGTATTTTTTGCCAACGTGAGATACTTCCGCCGGAGGGTGAAGTCAATTATCACTTTTTGAATATTGGAAGCTAAAATGCAAATGAATGAATATTTGGAGGGTAAAATATATTTTGCCCTTTGATATTTCTGAATTGAGTCAAGACCAAAACTCAAATGTTCAACAAAAGTCGTGATTGAACTCTTAATTATTGAAACAATTTTCCCTTTTGTTTTTAATGACAGGTCATTTAAGATGATTGACAAAGATAATGATGGATACATCTCAGGGATAGAGTTGAAAGCACTTCTTCTAGGAATGAATTTGGATGGGATTGATCTTGATAACATTGATGATTCTGCGGAAAAGGTTTTGAGAGAATTTGATACTTCTGGAGACTCTCGTATTAGTATGGATGAGTGTGTCCAGAAAATCTCAAAATGGCTGCATGAGTTTAATCCTTCAGATGTTCATCACAATCATCATAGTCCTCAGAAATTTTATTTCACCCATCATCGTCCCAGGCCTATAAGACTGAAATATAACTTTCATCCGGTATGTTTTATTTTTGAGAAAAATTGTATTTAACCCTTAAGTTTTTATCTAATTTGAATTTAATCATTGAGTTTTTAATTTAAAAAATATTGTCTTTCGGTTTTATTCATATTTTAAATAGGTTCTTCTATCACTTTTTCGTCAAAATAAATATTTTATCATTTGTCACCTGTGTCTCAATTGACACACTAACATTCATATCAACACTTAATATAAATGTCATATCATTAAGTACCAAATTATTCAAAAACAAAACAAAAAATCCAACTCTAAAAAACAAAAACAATTTTCTTTGTCATCTTAATCTTATGAAAAGATTTGTAGCGTTAGAGGAATAACTATTAATTTTGACGCTAAGATAGATCCTGGCGTGTCAAATGATACACACGTGACAAATAAAAAATCGTTAACTTTGACGGTAAAGTGATAGAGGGGACAATTTAAAATTTGAGTAAAACTTAAGGACCTTATTCTTAAAATTGAAAATTCAATGACTAAATTCAAATAAAACAAAAACTTAAGAATTAAATATGATTATTTCCTTTATTTTTCCCTCCACTTCCAATGTTGAGTATGGTAAGATGTCTAGTTTTCACTATTATGAAATCTTCAAAAAAATTTCATGCAGCATGGAAAGCCTAGTTCCAGTCATCATCGTCCCCCGCCAATAAGATTCGAACATAGATTTCCGAAGGTATGCTTCATTTTATTCTTTTCTCTCCTGCTCTAGCTTTTGAGTATCATAAACATGTTGAGTGGATCAAGAATGTATACCAAGCATACAATAACACTAACAAAATGACCATTTTTTGGGAAACAGAGTAATGCAGGGGTTGAGCAAGGCAATGGAAATCCCAAGTGGATTGCTTGTAAAGCAGTATTGATCCTGCTTCTTGGAACTGCTATCGCAGCTGTGTTTGCTGCTCCCATTGTGGACGCCGTTGATAAATTCGCCACAGCTACGAGCATTCCTTATTTCTTTGTTTCATTTGTGATTCTGCCTTTTGCTTCCTCCAGTGATGTAGTGCCAGCTCTACTTCTTGCCAGCCGAAAGAAAAGTGCTGCAAATTTAACATTTTCTGAGGTTTGTATCTTCAATTTTAATGCATGTGTGTGTGATTAGCTATTTTAAATAACTCTTTAATCCATGTTATTTAAAAGAGATATTTAATCATTTATAAATTTTAATGCATGTTAGTGAATTAATGTTGTCCTAGCAAATTGGATGTCACTGTGTGTGTGATCTGACTAATTGAGTTCCTGCAGAACTGTTGTTCCAATTGCTACAACCTTCACGCTTTGGTGATCGTCAATTATAGAAAAGTAACTTCACTTTATTTTGACCTTAAGGAATATTTGTTTAATTTTAGAATCTGTAAGGAGCAACAGTTTAGGAATAGCATCTATGTTCTTGTGTGAAGGCCAAATTCTGAGACAAATAAGTGTCGGTATAGTACTTATTTTTTGTAGCTAGATGACATTAGCCAAAAGAAAAATCTATAATTTGCACTGGCATCAATGCATATGTTGAATCCAACAGAATCTCTCTCTTTCTCTTTCTCTCTCTTAGAGGCACACAAGTGCATAATGCACATGCATGCACGCTACTAAACAAAGCCTCATTAGGGTTTAGTTACAATTAGTCCTTGGCCTTAATTGCATTTAGTTCATAGGTCAGCATGTTATTTGTCATCACTAAGCAAATGTATCCATGCAAATGCTTGCTCATTATGACTCTGTATATTAGCCAATATTCTCTGGTTTTCTTTTTCATAATGGTTTTAAGTTTTATTTTTTTATTTTTTTTGCTGCAGATTTATAGAGTTGTCACTATTAGCAATATCCTTGGCTTGTCGGTCTTCTTAGGCCTCATTTACATTCGCCATTTGACATGGGAATTCTCGACTGAAATGCTGATTATTGTCATTGTCTGCACTGCAATGGGTCTTCTTGCTAGTTTTCGGACCACCTTCCATCCTTGGATGTCTGTTGTGGCATTCGCACTTTATGCATTCTCCCTAGCGTTGGTTTATGTTCTTGACTATGTTCTTGGATTGTCTTAGACTTCTTTCTGTTTATGAAACAACTGCATGTAACTAAGAAAGCATATATGTGTTCTCAGACAAAAAAAAAAAAAAAAGAAAAAAAAAAGAGAAAAGAAAGCATGTGTGTAACGCTCCAAATAATTATACCTATTATAAGTTAATATTTTGGCACCCTACTATTCCTCTTTTAACTTTTAAGAAGGTGTTTCTATCATGCATAATGCAGCAAAAAAATATATAAAGGATAATTTCACTTACACTTCTTGAAATGTCATGACTTTTGTAATGTCTCCCATCCGTTAGGATTTTTCGTTAAATCAGAAATATATATAAAAGAAAATTTCACTTATACTTCTTGAAATGTTACGACTTTTGTAATTCCCCCATCTGTTAGAATTTTCATTAAATCCTAACGGAGGGGTGTTAAATTACCTAAATACCCTCAATTTTTTGATTTTTTTTTTTCAATTTTCAATTTATTTTTTATTTTTAAAAAAAGTGACCTAATGACCCATACATGGGTCAATTTTTTTTTTAATAATTTTTTCTTCAAAATTAAGGATAAATTTGTAATTTAAAAAAATTTAGGGGCATAAATGTCATTTCACCCATTTTACCGTTTAATTTAATAGAATTGTCTAGCGGAAGGGGGACATTGCGAAAAATTAAACCTTTGATACACTAAATTAAGAGATTTTGACTTTTAGGAGAGACATTGCAAAAGTTTGTGACATTTCAAAGGGTATAAGTAAAGTTATCCCTATATATAAACTATAATGATGGAGCAATGAGTAAATTTAAAACTTTTCTATTACTTACATAAAAGTTCACCAAAGCTCTAAACAAGTACTGTATATTACTGTGAGCATTACTTAACTTGTCACATCAATATTCTTATATGATTTTTTTCTAACCTATCAACTATACAAATGTAATTGCTCACTTACAAATATACAATGTTTTATTATTTACGTTTGCTATTGCTAGCTCTAGCTCTTGACCTCGTTGTTGTTGTCCTATCGTCCGATACTAACCTAACCTGTCGTTCTAAACAATGTGTACAAGTAGAATGGTGAGTCCATGGCTCAGTAAGCAAGCAAACTGCTGCTAGTCTGTGATATCATGAACATTTCATATCTCTTATTCATAACATAAAATGACTAGATAGAAATCTTTGAGTTATAAAGTTACTCTACAAAAATCATACCTTTGTAAACTAACAACACTTTATTAAATGTCAAATCTTTCTTTTTGATACTCTTTAAACATATTTTCTTACAAAAAAATCTCTATATCACAAAACTATTCTATATATACCTATTCCATAAACTCATATCATCACATTAGCAAGCATTTTTTTGTAAAATATCACTCATTACTATAAACAAAAAAATTGCATGGTTTATGGCATTTCTTTACTTTACTATACTTTACTTTCTTTTTCTTATTACCTTCATTTTTATTTCCCTTACTTTTCTCATATCATTGCTCTAACCCTGATAGTCAAGGTTGTGCTTCTTGCGATCAACTCCTCACAGCAAGATTGGCCCACACAACCCTTCTCTATGGTCGCCATGTATGCCAACCCTCATTGCTTAGGGCTTCAATGGGGGATAAATCCACCACGGGGCCACACCTTGACATTAATGTACTTTTGTATGTTGCACTGCTCATTCTCATAATTTCATAAACATTTCTTTTACACACACATGGTATTGGCGGTTCCTTTCCTTTACTTTAATTCTTTACTATCATTATTTCATTTAACCTTTATACATATATTTATAGAAATACTTTACTACTGCTTATGCCATTTTCTCTTATCTTATTTTCTTTCCTTTATCTGTAGCATGAAATCCATATAGAGAATATATAATATTATCATCAAAACATATAATGCATCGTTTGGAAACAGCATTGACAAAACAGTCAACGTCACACATTTCATGCATAAAATCTTTTCATACATTTCATATTAATGCTCAAAAGGTGAACTGGCTTTTCTTTGAAAACTTCACACAACATTTACATAAAAGGTGCCGGATCAACATTTGTAGGGCCTAGGAATTGCCTAAAGCTCATGTCACCGGCCCACAACCCACAAATTATGTTAAAGGGCTAAGGGGCCATATATATATAGGACTCAAGTATCATTTTATAAGCACAACAATTATTTCTCTCTCTTTTTCATTCCTCTTCAACTAACTTAGTCATTGGAGAGGTCTCATTGACAAGCGCTAATGAGCCACTCTAATGGCTTCCTATCCTTTTGCAGGCAGAACTCCTCCCTGGAAGGCAGCCCAGAGTCATTGTAAAAAACGGACATGTACAACATTCATAAAAATATTAGCACATGGGTCACTTGTTTACCTCAATAACTTACTTTCTATTTTATACCTTCACCTTAGTGTTCACTCCACCGTTCGCTCAAAATTTCCTTTAGTTGTTTTCCCGAGGCTAGTTATTCAGAACCTATAACATGTCACAGAGTTTTTCATTACTCATAAGAGCCTCATCAAAAACTCTACCTTACGTCAACTTATTGACTGAACGACTAATAGACTAACCAACTCTGCTAACCCGTCAGTCTTATTTCCATCCCCGCGTAGCATTTCTCACCTATTCCAAAAATTTAGGATTAAGTTCTATGATATACCTTAATCTTCTTTATTTTGTTTTTCCTTGCTCATAGATCGGTTTTTGCATTTTTTTTTTTTATTTACTAAACTCTAATCCTCCAAACCCTTAAAAACAGTTGATTACTTTATATGCATGCTTATTTAATTATTTTACATGCTCACTTAATACTCTTAAGAGGCCTCTATTAAATCTTCCGTATAAACCACCATAATTTAAACCTACTTAAATAATTTTATAGCATCAAACGTCCAACAATTATTACTTTCTAATCCCTTAAAAATATTTAATCCTCTTTTTTCTCAAATATCTATAAATACTACTCTATGGTTCCTTAGAATTATTTTGGCCGTATACATTAAAACCCCAAGAAATCTATCATGAATTATTCAACTTAAAACATCTATTTGCCACAATTACTAAAATACCCTTTGCCAATATACTTAAAACGTTTCAACTAAGCTAAAGATCACTTAATCACATTTAGCCTTAAATATACTATTAAGATCGATAACATCAACTAACCACTCTTAAAACCCTAACATGCTCTAAATTTTGCACCATCTTGAAAACCACAACTTTTCAAAATCTCATTTTTTTATTCCTTTCACTAATCTAATTCTCTTTCTTTTATCCATTCTTAATTTCTTAATTACCCATGCAGTTCACATCAACCACCACTCCATACCACACCTCCGTGTCAGTACTCTCCTCTAATGCAAATACCATTTTCTCCCCACAATTCACTTTTTGCTTCACTTTTCTAATCCTATCATTCATATGCACGAGACCTCAAAATACACACTAAATAACTCATTGTCACCTTCCTTCCCTTCTCTCAAAGACGACCTATGCGAAGCAGCCCATTTGGCTGCAATGTGAGCTCCGTTGTTAGCTTTTCTAGACACTATGGAAACCGACCAGCAATCCATCTAATAGAGGAGAAAAATGATGTCTCTAATAAAAGATTAAATTCTCCAATCTGTATTAGAACTATGATTTTTAATAGTTTGGACCATAATAAGAGAGTCCCCTTCCAAAGACAAAAAATTGGAAATAAGAGAGGAAGCTAGTCTGGTAGCTAATAGGGCTGCAAAAGCTTCCCTTCACAAACATCTTTATTAAGGTTGAAAGAAACAAAAACCTTAATGTCAGGCATCCCAATAAGATTTTGAAAGAAACTCTTCATGAAATTGATCTTTGTGTAGGGAATATTGCATATATGATAGATGCACAACGTAAAATAAAAATTCTCAAATCAGGATCAAACTTTACGAAGAACATGTGGATAACTATGTTATTTTAATATGCAGAACAAGAACAAGATTACTTATTTGTTGTATAGCCACTCCTTGGCTATAAGACATAAACTTTTTTTTCTTGTTCCTCTTCAGAAAAACGTGATCAGCCTTAGGAATTTTGACACTTTCAGATCTTTTTATCAATAACTAAATATAATTGATAGTGTGGGCTCTCAACTTGCTCCTCACAAAACTTTTACTTATTCTTGAAAGTACTCAAGAATATTAAGTTCTTAGTAGATACTTAAAAACTAGATTGAATTAGCAATTTGTGAAAGCTATAAAGCTATCTATTTATAGGTTTAGCATAGTGAGAGAAAAATAGTTTCAATCCATGTGGAATTAGAAGTAGAGTTCCATTCTATGTGGGACTTGGGGTTGCAATCCCAATCCCTAAAGGAATGATTGGGCGTACGGCTAGGGGATTAGCTGCAGCCCTAGCTGCACCCGGCAACTATACATGTGGCCTAGGCTGGATTTTGACTCCTAGCCCATGTGCCTACTCTTTAGTCTTGGACTTGAGTTTTATTCTCAAGCCCAAATTCTTCCTTATATATCTCTATGCATTAATTTTCTCTAGCCCAATAAATAAAAAGCCGAACCGGGTTAATTTACATTAGATTGGTGAGTGACCCAAAGAGAAAGATAAAACTAGCTTAAATAGGCCTATGACCTAGTTATCTCTATAACTGTCATCAGGCTGCTATTTAATTACATCTAACTCCACTAAAGAAATGTAAATGCACTCTAGTATTTATTTTTTATTAATACAATTAAGCCCTTAGATATTATAAATATTGACTTTTGAATAGAAAAAAGAAAAGAAAAGAAAAGTTAATTATACTGTCACTTTAATTTTTTACCTCTTGATTCTTGAGTAACTGATTTAGTCACATGACTATTCCCGAACATGTGAAACTCTTTTCACTATGTATAAATATTTTATTAATCTTTACAAAAATGCTCTCATCAAAGATTGAGAATAACTCATCTATTAAATCTATCTTAAAAGGATATTTCTTATCATTTTTATATAAAAGACTATGGATTCCTTCTTGAGAAAAATTGTTCACATAATGCTACATGTGATAACTCAACGCACAGAGAATATTGACCACAATAAAGGTCTTAGTCCTAAATGCATCAAAATTATCTGCACTTGACATCTAAGTTCACAGTCCTCTTAAGCTTTAGAATCAATATCATAAAAAGTCTGAGAATTACAATAATTTCTTTTTGACACTGTTTATAAGGAATGACAACTCTCGTGGTCCATTAATTGCATTGCATCCCTATGCTTTTGCATCAACACTTCAACCTGAAGTCTCTACTTCTATTTGATCAAGATAAATCATTACAGTTGATGTGTTACAGTTTTAGCTAGTAGAATGTCTAGTTCTATTGACGTCGAATAATAGATTATGAACTTGTAAGGTTTATGGTTTAAGATCTTCTTGTGTGATAACCTCTTTACCCACACCATAAACCATATTCAATACAATTCATGGATCATTTACATGTATATGATAATCAATCAATAAAAAGATAAGCATGTAAATAGATTATATGTTATATACCCAATCAAATAAATCATTAAATAATAACTTTATTTAATACCAACTAAAATATTTTACAATAAACAACTCAAGAAATATACGATACTTTTAGAGGCTAATTTAAAAAAAATTCTTACAATTCAATTTATAGGAAATATATGGTTTTTATTTTGAGCACGAGTCCTGATCGATATGGGCCCCGAAACATGGAATTAGACTAGTTCCATGATTCCATCCTTCATATCAGAAGGGCCCACTGGGCCGAGTAATTCTAAACGGCGCGCTGGAGTCCCTCCAGAGTCCCTCCCTCACTTGGTTTTAATATATTTTTTTTTTAAAAAAAAAAAAAAAAACTAATCATACAACGTGAGGGAGGAACGCTGGAGGGACTCCAGCGCGCCGTGTAGAAGGGCTCCACTGGGCCAGGATATCGATAAGAGCAGAAACAAGTGGGGAACAAACCTTTTGAGTCTTGACTAACGTCAACCACTCGAGTCACTAGCTTTCTAGATTACAATGTCATCTTCCTTCAGTGACCTGTAATGCAATTTTTTTTTTTTTTCTAAGCACGTGTGTAAATGCAATTTAAATTAATCACAATAAAATATTCTTAAAATATTTCTTGCTTATCTTATTAATTACGTATTGACAGCTGGCCATGTATCCCAGCCTTTTCTATCAAGTAGCTGGATATTTGTTCATTTAAGAAAAAAAAAAAAAACAGAAAGAAAAAAAGCCTGATATTTATTAGCTATAACAAGGTAGACACGCAGAATTAGTTGGGACAACGAAGGTGGGATTGTTGAAAAAGATAAAAGATTTCATCTTAAATGAAGATGATAGTATTTATTTTTTGAGCTAGAATTTTTTCTATTTTAAANTTTTTTTATTTTAAATGAAATGAATATGATTTAATTAGTGTAAATTAAGGAATAAAATTGTTAAAAAAATAAAATTGAAATGATAATTTTACTTTTCAATTTATACTAATTAAATTTTATTAATTTTATTTGAAATAAAGAGAATTTTTTTCGAATGTCAATGTACTATAAATTTTATTATAAAATTAATTATAAATTGATACAATATATAGTTGTTAAAAAAAAGTAATAAACCAAATGTTTTTGGTTAATTATTTTCCTAATTATAAATTGCCTCGTCAGTTTAGTTTGTACGGTTGTACCCCTAGCACCACTCGAGATTGTTTATTAATTGTTAGGTCAATTTTGTTGAAAATGTAATTAAAAATTCAGAGCCTCCATCGTACATCTCACGGAATTTGGATAAGACAAAAATATCATTCTGTCCATAACATGCTAAACCCTAATTATTATCAAGTTTCCAACTAATCAGGCATTCTTTAATCCCTGAATTCGGTGGATGATGAACTTGTCCCTTTGGACACAAGTTTGAGAGACCTTAGACACGTGTGAAATTGAAATTATGAATCGAGGTTGTTTAATAAAGAGTTTTTTTGTGAATTTTTTATTTTAAAAGTAATAAGAAGATACTGATATAAAACAAAAATTAGTGTTGAATTTTTTGTGAGAGAAAATTGAAAAAAATTGTTTGGTAATAGTTTTCAAAAAATATTAATTTTTTTCAGGAGAAATAAAAATAAGGAAAAAATGGTTACCAAACGCGACTGTATCTTCATTGATGGCAACCTTTCCTCCAATGCATCCTAGTACAAAATATATAAACAAAAACACTTGTATTATTTTATTTTCCATTTATTTTCCATTATGCTATTCCATATGTTAATTATATAACCTACTAATTCTCTAAGATCTTTCTATTAATTAATTGACTTTGAATGCTTCCAAGTTTCCCATGATAAATTCTTCTCTTATACAAATTACATCCTTCAATTCCACACTTGAACATAACCATGGAAAATAAAGTCATTGCAGCCATCTTCTTCCTTACACTAGCCAGCGGCTGCCTGAGTCGACCAATATTTACAAACGACTCGCCGTTTGATAATGTCTCCGATGGAGTCCATAGTCTTCACCAGCCAAAGCTACTTTCTCTTAACCGCTTGTTTTCGTCGGATAGCTGCACGGAGACGTACGGATTTCTGCCATGCACGACCACTGTCCTAGGAAATGTTTTTCTCGTTCTTGTTTACAGTTACTTGATGTTCTTGGGTGCCAAGTTGTTGTCGAATGGGAGTGAGATTCTGCTGGAAATTCTTGGACCTGGGATTATTGGTGGCTTCTTCCTCCCTGTTTTGAGCTCTCTTCCTGATGCAACAATCATCCTTGGTAAGCATCATTAAGCAAACAAATTAACTTTGTCTGAATGCATTTCATTTTTGACTTCTCAATCCTTTAATATATTTCTTTCCTAATATTTGAATTTGTTTAACTTTCCTACGTCATAAAAGAGTTCACACAAAAATCTGGAATTAAATTTTTCACCTTAAGGGTTAATTCAAGTGGTAAGAGCTTTGGTCTTAGTGGCATCTCCCATCAGGTCTGAAGTTTAAATTCCATTGAGTGCAAAGAATTTCTTGAAGCCACGTCCGTCCGTGAAGCCGAAGTCTTAACTTGATTCGTATGAATAAGATGCTTTGTATGAGTTCAAATTTGCCTGACAGGGACAATAAATAAATATGTTGATCGAATTTTAAGCTTAATCATAAGCATATATATAACAAATTAAGAAAAGGCTATCTTAAATTTAAATCTCCTTAAGTGTAAATAATTTTTTAGGGCCACATCCGTCGCCGAAACTAGAGTCTTACTCGATTAGTGTATAAAAAACGTTTTGCACGAATTTAAAATTTGTCTGACAGGATAGTAAATGGAAATGTTCATCAAATTTTAAGCTTAATCATAAGCATTATATATAACAAAAGAAGGGTATCTTAAGTTTCTGGTTTTTCCAGTCATCTTTTCTGACTTTATCACAAATTTCTTTTTTTTCCACACCTAACATTTACTCGGATTGAACAACTTGACGTAGCTAGCGTATTAACAACAACTAACGTATGATACAAAACAATATTAACGCCTTCCTTTTTTATTATTATTTTTCCTTGTTTTCTCATCTTTCTTGTATACTAGAAACTTCTCCTGTCAGTAGATTGGCATATTCTCTGACAAGTCAAGTTAGAAAATACAATTATTAATATATATATATATATTTTTTAAAAAAAGGTTAGAAAATAGTACTGTATTTGTTTGTAGATTGGCATATTCTCGTGTCAGTAGATTGGCATATTCTCGTGGCTATCGCTAAGTTCGTGCGAGGCCAAATATTGTATTTGTCCTATTAAAAAAACAAAGGAGTTTCAGGACTTCTCGTTTGCTAATTACCTGTTTGGGAAGGTCATTTTTTTTTTTCATTCAACTCAATTCTCTTTAAAAATTAAATTTTTTCTACCACTCAAATTTATTCAACTCAACTCAAATGTATTCAACCTAACTAAAAAAAATATAAAAGATTATATTATATCGTTTTTTAAAAAAAAACTGAAAAAAAAAAATATGGGCGGATGGTTTCAAAATTTTTGTTTTTTTCTTCAGTTTTTTTTTTTAGAAATTTAAATATTATTTAAATATTTTTATTCATTTTTAATTTTACAAATTTCAAATATATTCATCTACCTACACATTTTTTCTAAATCATCCAAACATAATTCAAAATTTTTTTCTTCTTAGTATCCATAAAATCAACAAAAAATCAAATAAAATCGAACACCCAAATGAGCTAAGAATTTATTCTTGAGAATTTACTACTCAAATATACTCAGAATTTATTTTAATTATGTATAGGTAATATCTTTCAAGATATATAAACTTTAATACTGTATTGCAATGTATCATTTTTGTCTCACAAAAAGATAAAAATACTCTTATAAATTCGTAAAAAAACAAACAACAACAAAAAAAATCACGGTGGTCGTGGGTTGGTCCGGTGACCCTCGGCAATTACCGTAGGACTGCCATGGGTCACTAGGTTGTTTTTTTTTTTAAAAAAAAAATTAAGGTTTTTTGATTTTTTAAAAATTAATGGTATTTTGGTCATTTTTGGTACATAGGGTTTACATTGCTATTTTTTGGTAATTTGGAGGAGATATTTCTTCCATTAAAAGTTTGGGGGGCATTGCAAATTGTCAGATAGTTTGAAAGGATACGTATATTTTGTTTTTCCAAAAAAAAAAAAAAAAATTGGGTGAAAAAAAAAATTTGATTTATTAAATTAAATTTTCAGTCAATAGTTAAATTTAACTGTCACATTGGATTATGTCTATCGTAGCACAACAAGAAAAACTTTTTAATTATTTTTTTCCTTTTCCTTTTCTTTTTCTTTTTATATTTATATTTTTTAATTAAATGAGACATACGCGGCATTCTAATCGAATATGATGTGAAAGCGTCGTGGACAAAAAGATTTATTTGATAACAATTCTAATCTTGGAGAATAAATTAATAGAATTTAAACAATTAAGGAGCAATTTGTTAAAAGTGAGTCTTTAGGGGCGTCTCCAACATTTCTTCCCAGATGAAGTATTGATTCATTTTGTAAACATATACAGGGTGTCCTTCATGTTCATATATGTGTATTAGTGTGTACTTGTGTCATGTGCAGGTATCTATTAAGTAAGGAGAAATGCTGGAAAGCCCTCGTTCCCAAACCCATCCTCAGACCCACCAGGCCACCTTTAACTTTGACACCGCCCTTCGCACCTCTCATTCTGCCTATGTTGCCACTGACACAAACTCTGAAGGGTCTATTATTTTTGTCATAGCTATATTGGATTCCTCGTGTAACTCTATTGTAGGAGAAGCTTTTGCAGCCCTCGACACAATAAAATTAGCCTAAACACTATACTGTCAGCACCTACTTCTTGAGGGAGACTCTTTATTTGTTATACTTAGTCTCCAAAAACCACACCTCAAGTCTTTCTTGCCATTTCACTTCCCGCTTGGTATTTAGAGCACCAATTGGAGAATTGTCTCATTATTTTTGATACTCTAGGTCTTTTCAGCTCTTTTGACAGTTGGACTGCCACCAAAATTGATAGGAGTACTAATCATCGTGCTCAAGACATAACTCACTGAACCGCTACCACCAATTCGACCAGCAACTTTCCCTTAGATATGTTCCTTTTGTTAGATCTCCCACTTGATAGTGGTAAAAATCTCCCTTGGTAGACTTTTGTGGCCTTTGTTGACAGGCCGTGTTTTTCTCTTTTAGGTGCATTTACTTTTTGTTTCTATTGTTGCTTTGGTTTCCAAACTCATCTATAAAAATAAAAAAAAAATTAAAAAAAGAAGTGCTACACGAATTCTTTCTTCTATACTTTCAAGTGCTTACAAGCTAGTTTGGCATTTGCAAAAATAGAATAAGCAAATGAGATTAAAAAAAAGTTGTAGTAAAAAGCTTATGTGGCAACTACCATGTTAGAAAGTAAGTACTTGAAAATGCAAAAGGGAGAGTTCGTATGGCATTTATAGTAAGTGAACATATTAGGCTATGTGAAGCCTGGTTTGTCCCTAATTCGATTTAAATGAGATTTTTTTTTAGGTTTGACCCATGGGTATGTGTGTTTGATGCCTTAATTTGTACTGTTTTTTGAAAATAGTAAAACTTTGCCATTACATAGTGGATGTAACCCCTTAGAGTGAACCACTTAATTTTTTGTGTCTTGTGATTGATTATTTTTTCATTTTTTTATCTCTTTTGCGTTTTTCGAATTTTGAGAAATAGGTGATTTTCCCAACAAAACACTTGTTGATTGATTATTGTAGATTTGTTTCTTTCTTGTCATTGCATTTTGTGATTTTATTGAGTAAACCTTTGCTAACATAACATAACCTCCTGTTTTTTGAATAGCATCTGGACTATCTGGGAGCACGGAAACTGCTCAAAGTCAGGTATCTGTTGGGATGGGGTTGCTAGCTGGATCAACTGTAATGCTTCTGACAATTTTGTGGGGCACCTGTCTGTTAGTTGGCAAGTGTGACCTTGAGAATTCAGTTGCAGTAAATCAAAAAGATACAAAAACATTTAGCTTAACCGGTAACCCTTTATACTCTACTAATTAGCTTTCCATGCTTTCTGCAACTGTTTCCTTTCCACTGCTAATACATCTGATCTCAAACAAAAGAATTTGAATCCTATTTTTTCAAGTACAAAGTGTTTCTACTCTGGGATATGTTTAATAACATGATGTTAAATTACTACTTATCCTAAAACTTTAAGTTTACGAGAAAGAGTAAATTTAATCATATATTCTAACATTTCCTCTCACGTGTGGGTCTAAACGCCCAACACCTGAGATATTTAAGTGAAATTGAAGTGAATTGTTGAGTCAGGGTTCAAATTCATATTCTCTGTTCTGATACTATATTACATCACCATTTATCTCAAAAGATTAAGCTTATTATAAGAAATAATGAATTTAATTATTTAATTTATATTCTAATACATGACACATTTGATTTTTGTAGGATCGGGGGTGAGCACAGATATCTGGACTAGCTATGCTGCTATAATCATGATTATATCTATTTTACCATTAATAATAGTACAATTACCACAAGTTTTCCAGGCAACTTCTCTAAGTCACCTGGCAGTTCTGGTTTCACTTGTTGTGTCCGTTTCTTTATTGATTGCTTACAGCCTTTATCAGGTATTTACCGTTTGATTTTTATTAAGGATTGATATAATCTTTTTCAGCCTTTTAAGTATACTGATTACATGCGAATAGAAAAAAAAAAAATAGTATACTGATTACATGCATAATCTTCCTTTGAAACATAAATGCAGATCTTTCAGCCTTGGATTCAGAAGAGAAGACTTGCTTACGCGAAGCATAAGCATGTAATATCAGGAATTCTACAAGATCTGAAAATGCGTGCCCGAGGAAGACTTTATAAAGATGATGGTGAACCAAATACAGATGTCATAGAAAAGTTAGTCTTCGTTAAACTTTCTGTTTGTTTGAATCTATCTTTCCGATCATTCATTCAAATTAGTCATTCTCATTCCTTGGAAAATATGCACCTCATGACACTTGCATTCCAAGAAGCTTAGATCCTACTATTCAAAATTTCAAAAGAATGAAATCAGGGAAAGTTTCCTTTCAAAGGATCCTCATGAAGTGAAGGCTTTTCTAAGCCTACGAATCCTAAATCTAAATGCTGCTCTTATCACATCCTTTGCCTTGCATACATTATGGTTATGCACACTAATTCATTAAATAGATGGCCATGTCCTAAATATTATGCTTTTGGTAAGGACAAAATAAATGGGTTCGTTTGATAAAACTTTTTAGAGGGTGCTGTTTGCTTTTTTGATTTAAAAAGTGTTTTGATGTGACATAAATATGAAAATAATTTTGAGTGTTTTATGTTTGAAGTTGTTTACTAATGCTTTTGCTTTTCATTAAAAAACAAAAAACTTTTCGTAAAAACGTTGTCAAATGAGGCCAACATCTTTACATTTGACCAGACTTTGAGATCCAATCATCTAGACCAACTATGTTGTTTAAATCAGACTATATATAATCAACACCAGATTGTAGGAGGAATAGACAGATAACAAATAAAACTTAACTTCCAAAAATTAACAAAACTATCGACATTCAATAAATATTAACAATGATACTGCTCCACAATGGCAGGTTGTTTAAGAAAATTGATCAGAATTCAGATGGGAACCTATCAGAAGCAGAGTTAAGAGCTCTGGTAATAGGAATTAATTTGGAAGAGCTAGATGCAAACAATGATGACGCCATTGCAAAATTGATGAAAGATTTTGATAAATCGCGTGATGGACGAGTTGATATGAACGAATTTGTTGAAGGAATTTCAAGATGGCTTAAACAGGCTAGGCACTCTTCATCAAGTGGTGATGGCCAAAATGATCAATCAATAAAATTTCTCAATCATTTTCATCAGGTATGTTAGTTACTTCATATAATTTCCTCCAATCAAGCCTGTCTCTTTCAGTGTGATGAAAGTCTATAAATATGCATATGCAGCAAACAAAGAAAGAACAAGAGCTTTTGGGAGATCAGAATGATGAGGTTGTGGAGAGAATTGAGAATGCCAAGTGGCATGCCACCAAAGCAGGCTTGATGTTGCTCCTGGGAACTTTAATTGCTGCTGTAATTGCTGATCCCCTTGTGGATGTTGTTGAAAACTTCTCAACTGCAACCAGCATTCCTTCTTTCTTCGTCTCATTTGTCATTCTGCCCTTTGCTAGCTCCAGTGAGGTAGTGTCAACTATAATTTTTGCCAAAAAGAAGAAGTCGAGAATGGCATCCTTGATGTATTCCGAGGTTTGCTTCTCCTTGCTTGCAGCCCTGTTTCCAATAGTTGCATTTGTCTTTGAAAACTTGCATTAACATAAGAAAATCTACTATCATGGACAAGAACTTGCTTAAACTTAGAGATGCATATAGAGTCGTACATATACCAGTTACTGGGGTTGCCTAAGAACTTATATACACATGGTTAAAATTACATTTAAGACATATAAGACACTTAGAATCTTAACACACCACTACGTTTCTATAGGTCGCCCTCTTCCTGACTCAAACTCGTGACGTAGTACTTGTATCTAATATCAAATGATACAAATTTTGGGTAAAATTTATTCTTAAAAACCGATTTGAAAGGGGAGGATATCCAATAGCTTATACATGGTTAATATTGCAATTAAGCCACGTGGGACATTTAGGATCATTACACTGTGACAATATTTCTCATGGACCTTCTCTCTCAAAGACTCCTAATATTCTCTTAATCTTTTAAATTTTAAGAGCTTGCTATCATGAGGGTCTCTAATCTTTGTGATGTTTGTGGTGCTGCAGATATATGGGTCAGTGACCATGGGTAATGCTCTTTCACTAGCAGTCTTCTTGGGTCTTGTTTACTTCCGCAACTTAACATGGGACTTCTCGTCGGAGGTGCTGGTTGTGCTTGTCGTTTGCATTTTGATGGGTCTCATTGCCAGTTTCCGCACCACCTTCCCGCTTTGGATTTCATTAGTGGCCTATGCACTTTATCCTCTTTCCTTGTTGCTTGTCTATATTCTTAACTATGTTGTTGGGTGGTCGTAGAATCTTTCCATTTTACAAAGGAAGCAAATGGAACCATCTATGCCACTGCTTGGTGTGGGATCGAGGTTTCATGTGTAATTCTATTGTTGGAGAATCATTTCATAAGTTATTCAAGCTCATGAGGATAATAAGCAGGTCCACTAATGCCATGTTTGGTGGTAGGACAAGGTACATCTATAAATTTTTTTAAAGAACGTTACTTGCTTTCTCTGCTCGACCAAGAAGTTCAATAATAAATTGTTGGTAAATTCTATAATCCTCCATTATGAAAGAGTGCTTCCTGTAAGTTTATGTTTTCTTTTAGGGAAAAATACACTTTAACCCTTTTATCGGAAGTATTCATTCATTTGTGTTTTAGTATCCAATGTTCAAAAATGGGTGATCGACCCCCTAATATATCTCACGTCGGCAAAAAATACCTTTTATCTATTTCTTTTTCCCAGCGGCCTGACAACAACGACAAGAAGTCCCCTGACGCGCCATTGGGCCTCCAAACCACCGCCAAGAGCCCACCGTCCGCCAGCATCTGGTTGGACAGCCCGCCCACCCGCACCGAATCGTTGTCCCCTGACTCATTCGCGAAGGTTCGCCGCTCCGACGTCTTGTCCATGGAGCACGTCTTTAGCACCAGGAAATACGCGCTCAAGATCTAACGGTTGAAAATGACAAAAAAAAATAGACCCATTTTAGTGAAATGAGAAAGATGAAATCGGATAGAGGAAGAATCAGTGCACTCTATCTTACGAAGAAGAAGGCTCAAATAGAGAACAAGGAGTTGTAGACTGGAGCAGAGCAGGTACTCTAGTTGGCGGGCTTGAAATGTGGTGGAATGAACATCGTAGCACGCCAGAAATACACCCAAGTTGCCACTGCTCGGTTGCGGCTTCAGATGGTTGATGTGCAGTGGTTGGTGGGGAAGAGGTGGAGGATGCGTTGCACAGGA
>FXXK01000848.1:38940-61113 GCA_900184695.1 Betula pendula
AAACCAAGTTGATCATTTTTCCATAATTGCTATAGGCAAGTTACATCCTTTAAGATAAGGATATGTCCCCAAAAAATGAGAGGATCCTAATCCATCTCAAATATCCTCTTTGAGGCAAAGAAACTATCATTAAATTACAAAGTTATTGGTCTTATAAATATATTTTAGAGCTTACTGATCCCATACATGAAAAAGATTCACTATAGAGAGAGTAATACCCATTTAATTTGTTCAGTACCTTCTCGGCCATAGTGCCAAAGTTTTGTATTGTTTGTGAGCGGGATTAGAGGTGAGTCTTATAATATATATGTATATATTTTTCGAATATTCCATGTGATATATATTAAAAACTTAAAAATTTTAAATTTTTTTTAAAAAAATAAACAAAAAGATCTTGCACCCTCTTCTCCACGCTAGTATGATTAAAAACATGAATCGATTTAAAAGATCTTGCTTTTATCAAATCTTAATGACAAACAAGAGTGTTTGATTAGTCTCAACCATTATAACCTCCACACGACCAGATTTTGAACCTTTCTGCATTATCTTTTTTATCAATCCCAATGAAAGCTGAGATGTTGACAAAATCCTCCCTTTCAAGAGGAAGAGCAATCAAAATATTGAATTTCAATTGAACCATAAAGGACAAAGTACAGCAACCCGCAACAAACAGAAGAATTTTTGTAGAAAAAGTTAAAACAAACAGAAGAATTTTTCGTGTACGATACATTATCATGCATAATCCGATATTGCATGAAATCAACTAAATTCAACAAAATCAATATCAAATAATGTACATAAGTTTTTGGCCACACTTTTGTATTTACCTTCTTGTGCCTAATTTCAAATCCTTTCCAGCATCTTCAGTTGCTTCGGACTATAGCTGAGAAGAGTAATTTATTAATACCCTGAGACAGTAAAAATAAGTTGCTCCAATACATAGTCTAAAAAAACACTTGCTAAACACATATTAAATTTCAGGGCTAAATTGGCTGAAATAAAGATGTAAAATAAGGAAATGAGTGGGAGAACAAAGCAGGGTGAAACATATACATAACAAGAATAACCAAAGCACTTTTGACTCCTAGTTCCTGCACAATCCATTATCGACACATTTCCAGTTCATTGCTAAAGTCCACATGAGTACTAATTTATACAGCAAAGCTCTATCAACATGGATGCTAGCAGAGAAAAAAAATATACTGATCAACAAAGATTGCAGGAATACACTAAAATACAAGGACCCTCACAGCAGAGCATACTAAAATTGATTATGCAATTTAGCCTTGATGATGATGAAATACGCATTTTCATTTCCAAGATCATTTGCAATAATTTCAACCACTCAAAGCGTCAAAAGTTATAACTATATAACTCTACACGAAAGCGTGATAAAAAAAAAAGTGAAATATAAGTTAGTTCACACTTACTGCATGTTCATGTTAACCAACCTACCACTTCTCATGGGATCACATCTGCAAGTCATTCAAACTTAAGCTTATCTACGGATGTATCGACACATCTCCATTATCGACACATTTTTACTTTTGTGTTTTTCGATTTGTTCTGTTTATATATTTTTGTTGATGAGATGAGGGGGAGATTGTGATTATTGGGTGTTATTGTGATTTGTTCTACAGCAAATGTTACAGCATCTACTTATATTCTTTTCCCATCATTTTATTTTTTAAAGTCATCATTAGATTTGTATTCTCATGTATGTTTACACATGAGACCACAAATCTAATATTAATTTTAAAAAATAAAAAAATAAAAAAAAATAATAAGAAAAAAAAAATATAGCATTTCTCTTACGATTATTGGATGTAATAAATCACGTTACAAATGGTTTATTTGGGGAGGAGGTCAATCTATTGTAGAACACTGAATGGGATGTTTACGAAGGAACCTGTACGGAAAAATCTATTTGCTATAAAGCAAAACTAAACTATTGCCATCCATAGTAGAAAGTAAATAAAAATGGGAGAGAGGAAGAATCAGTGTACTCTGTCTCCTCTCTCTCGAGCTGAAGAAAGGGACAAAAAGGTCATTCCATAGTGCAAAACAAAAGTCACGATATCATCCAAAGAGACACAAAATCTCGAAAAAGCAAAAAAAAAAAAAAAAAAGACATAAACGACGTCATGTACTCTGGTGTATAAGAACCCAGACCTCGCCACTACTACATCAGATCTGCTTATATCTGTTGATCAGAGCCACTGCATNCTTGCATTTTGTCCATTTTATCCAACTAAATCCACTTAAAAATCCCAAAATCCAAAAAGACCTTTACAGCATCAGATCTTTTTCTTCCACTTTTCTTCCACTACATCCGGAAATGGGTACGATTGCTAAGTCTAGAAACTCTCTTGCTTTCTTCTTCAATCATTATTGTCATGTAAGGGTTTCTTTCCATGCTCAAAATTTTTATTATTATTGTCGTTGTTTAAGTGCTGCTTCTGCTAACACTACCAATACTGGTAGAGATTATGTGGAAACCCCCAATCAGTTCTTGAAATCTGTGAGAGATCGATGCAGATCTCGAACCTTAAGGAATCTTGATGATGCCTTAGACCTGTTTGATAGAATGCTTCACATGCGCCCTTTGCCTTCCCTCGTGGATTTCAATCAATTGCTGAGTGCAATTGCAAGAATGAAGCATTACTCAACCGTGATTTCTCTGATTAAAGAAATGGAAATGTCAGGAATTGCTCCCAATGTTTATATTTTGAGCGTTTTGATTAATTGTTTCTGCCATTTGAACCGGGTGGATTTTGGTTTCTCTGTTTTAGCAAGAATTTTGAAACTTGGTTTTCAACCGAACTGTATAATTTTTAGTACTCTTGTCAACGGGCTCTGTCTTCAAGGCAAAATTACTGAAGCTTTGAAGTTGGTTAATGAAATGGAGAAGAAAGGCTACAAAACTGATAGATTTACTTATGGAGCAATCATAAACGGTTTGTGTAAAATAGGTGAGACTAGGGTGGCTATTGGGTTGCTTCGGAAGATGGAAGAAGTAAATCTTGAACTTGATGTAGTGTTGTATAGCACAATCATCGATAGTTTATGTAAAGACAGATTGGTAACTGAGGCTTTGACTTTTTTCTCAGAAATGACAAATAGGGAAATTCAGCCAAACGTTTTCACTTACAGTTCTTTAATTCAAGGCCTATGCAATTTCAGTCGGTGGAAATAGGCAACTAAACTATTGAATGAGATGGTGCAAAGAAAAATCATGCCAAATGTGCATACATTCAGCATATTGGTGGACACACTTGGCAAAAAAGGGATGTTGAAAGAGGCAAGAGAAGTTTTTGATGTGATGATTCAGAAAGGCATAGAGCCTAATGTAGTCACTTACAATTCATTGATTGACGGTTATTGCTTGCAAAACAAAATGGATGAAGCTATGAAAGCATTTAATACAATGGTTCGAAAGGATTGTTCGCCTTCTGCTTTTAGCTATAACATATTGATCAATGGATATTGTAAAAGTAGAAGAATTGATGAGGCGATGAGTTTCTTCCGTGAAATGTCCACAAAGGGAATTTTTCCCGATGTTAGCACTTACAACACTCTTATAGGCGGGTTTTGCCGAGTTGGGAGACCTAAGAATGCATTGGAGCTAGTCCATGAGTTGCAAGTTTGTGGCCAACATCCTAGTCTCAAAACATATGCTATTTTATTAGATGGTCTGTGTAAGAATCTACACTTTCCTGAGGCATTTGCATTGTTTCAAGAGATGGAAGACAAAAAGTTGCACCTTGATATTGTGATTTACAATGTCTTGATTGATGGTATGTGTAATGCTGGAAAACTTACAACTGCAAGAGAACTCTTTAATACTTTTTCTACTAAAGGCTTACAAGCTAATGTTTGGACTTACACTATAATGATCAAAGGGCTTTGCAAAGAGGGACTACTAAATGAAGCGAGGGAGTTGCTTGAGAAAATGGACGAGAATGGTTGCTTGCCTGACGATGTCACATATAACACAATCATCCAAGGCTTCTTGCAACATAATGAGACATCATGGGCAGTGAAATATCTCCAGAAGATGGTTGGCAAGGGTTTTTCAGCAAATGCGACTACTGCTATCATTTTGATTGACTTGTTGTCTACTAATGCAGATAAAACATTACAAGATTTTTTTCAAAAGTCTGCGTGAAAGCTCTATAATTCTTCAACATGCAAGAAAAATTTCATATTTGTTGTAAGTCATTAAGGTGATATTTCTTTCCATGTCTTTTGGACTACTGTTGTGTATTGCTATTCCTATATTGTTATCTTTTTCTTTTTCTTTTTTTTCTTACAATTATCTGTAAACTTGTGTTGTAATTAAAATTGTTTTTTTTAAACGATTTATTTAAGCATCTTGTTGATGCAGAGTTATTGCGTAATATTGTTCATTTGGAGTTTGGGGTTCTTTATGGTTGTATGCTTATTGGCCCACCAAGTTAAACTTCCAAATATTTCATTTATTATCTATGTGATAAATATTATGGAATAATGCTATGAATACTATGATCAAAAGAATGTATCACGTTTAAGATATAATGTAGTGAATACGTTGTGCATATTTGTTGCTAAGAATGTTTATGCTTTTTGGGGTCGTATGGTCATTGGAGCAGAAAACTAATTTGCTGATAATTATTTACGTGCTTCTTCATCTACTGGCATGAAGATAGTGCAATTTAAATTACAATAGAGTACAATAGTGACATCATAGCTTAGTAAACAAGAAATCTTTTGGTTTTGCAAATCCTTTTAGATACTGAACCCAGTTGATCATTTTTCCATAATTACTATAGACAAGTTACATATATGTCCCCAGAAAAGAAGGAAAAATTTATAAGTAAAAAAAAAAAAAAGAAAAGATTTTTCGTAGGCACAAAAGGTCAAACCGTTCCCATGAACTTCCAGATAAGGAGAAACAGCCCTGATTGTTAGGTCATTCTGATGGGTCAGGGCTGCACATATTCTTTGAAATTGTCACAAAAAAAAGACACTCGTTTTTTTATTATAAGCCTAACAAATATATTAAAGATAGTGCATTTGAGCATATGGATAAGTGATGAAAGCATTTCCAACAAAAGGTATAACCACTTCTGTTTCACTTATGTGAAAGAAAAATTCTGCATGTCATTGCCAAAAAGATTGGACCACCTTAAGATTCATTTGTGTTCCCTAATTGTTTTCACTTGTATCCATCATGTATTAGAATGCACAGACGAAATGCCACAAAGGGATGATATATAATATAGCGCAACGGAAAATAAATTATTCTTTAACTAAGATCGAATTTTAAGAACTACATTCAAAGAATTAACACTGCTATTTATAATTAAACTAGTAAGAACAAAATTACTTACTTTGAGACTAGGGCCACTCCTTGGCTTTATGAGCAACGAATCTTCGCTCCTTGCTTCTCAGAAACACGACTTTCAAATCTTCTCACCATTGATTATAAATAACTCAAAGTGTGGGCTCAACCTTGCTCTTTAAAACTTAAACTTGTTCTTTTGAAAGTTAACACAAAAGAACTTCAGTTCTTATTAAAATCAACGCATAAGGCTAGGGAATTTTTCCCTGGTCTATGCATCACTTACACTGCCATGGGCTTAGGTTTTATCTTAAGCCCAGCTTCCCACTTATCTCTCTATATAGTTTTCCTTTGGCTCACGTTTTAATAAATTAAAAAACATGCCCAATAAATAAATAAAAGTATATCCATGGTTAATTTACAATAGCTTGATGAGGGACCCGAAAGGAAAAATAAATCTAGCTCAAAGAGTCATCGACAATTCCTGTCGTTATTTAATTACAATTGATTTTACTAAACAATTTTTACTACACTTCAGAAATTATTTTTGATTTAAAATCAACATAGTTTCTTTTGACTTACTTATGGTTGAGTATGATTCCTCCATTCAATATTCCGTAGCAGAATTAGTACTGTGATAATGTCATACTAAATTCTCTACCTCTTAATTCTTGAGTCTCAGATTTACCCTTTATTATTCTCCGATTGTGAATACTTCTTTCATAAGTCATAAATATATTTTGTAATCTCCATACTAAAATGCTCTGATCAAAGACCTAGAATAATCACCTTTGAAATCCTATTCAAGTAGAAATTTCATATCCTTTTAAAATACCTAAAAGGACTTGGATTCCCTATTGAGCAAAACTTCCCTCACAATGCTACATATGATTACCCAATGCACAAAGGATGTTGACCACATTTAAGGCCTCACTTTTTCATGCATCAAAATGACCTCTACTTGACATCTAAGTACGCTTTCTCTCAGGATTTAGAATCATTGTTTATAAATAGTATAAGAGTTATTTGTCTTTTTCAAATGACAGTATTTTTTTGTAGAAAGTGAACTCTCGATTTGTTCAGTGTATACTACCCTAAACAACTACTACATCAACCCGAACAATTCTCTTCGCCTGATTAAGATAAATCAATTAAGTTGATGTGTAACAGTCTTGTCAATGGAATGCACAATTCTATTGCCGACTACGAACTAAATATTTTAGAAAATACAAGGATTACAGACTAAGACCTTGTGTAACAAAGATCATTGCTTACACCCATAGTCCATATTCAATATATTCTTCAAGCCCTTTGTATAAGGATAATTAATAAAGAACATACAAAGATTATATGTTATATGCAACAAAATATTTAATCAGTGAATAAACAACTAGAATGTCAACGTATTACAACTTGGGATTTAAGGCATAATCCCCAACATAATGTGTATTTTTCCCTTTCTTTTATGTGGAAGCAATAGAATAATCTATTTCATCAAAAAAAACAAAAAAACAAAAACAAAAACAAAAGGGAAAACTTCATAAAACCCCCTTAAACTTCCAACCATTTTGAAATGCCTCTCCCCCCCCCCCTCCCCCTAAATGTTTAAAAACTCCATTTTAGGTTATTGAACTTCTAATTTCTTTCACTTACCCCCATCAGTTAGGATTTTTCGTTAAATCCTAACGGATGGGTGCCATAATTTTCAAAATACCTTCCTTTTTTTTAGGAAAAAAAAATGAAAAAAATTGCAAGGATTTTTTGTGCATTAGTTATGATTTAATGGAATTTGCAAAAATACTCACACATAAATCTTTGAGATTTTTATATAATTTTTTTTAAAAAAATAAAAATAGTGGTATTTTGAGAATTTAACAGAAAATCATAACAGAAGGGGTAAATGAAAGAAATTATAAGTTTAATAGTCTAAAATGAGAGCTTTTAAACACTAGAGGGGCATTTCAAAATGACTGAAAGTTCAAGGAGGTTTTCTGAAGTTTCAAAAAAAAAAAAATGATCATATAATGCCAAATTCTATAATATCCTTCAAAATGATGGAAAGTTGGAAATTATTTTCCCCTTTCTTTTGCCACTTGGCAAGCTTGTGTTGCTTACATATAAATGATTCTGATAGTATAGTTGATCGCACGATGGATTCCAAATAATTAACACCTACGATGACAAAGAAATAAGTAAGATCGAAGATAAGGTTCTTGAATCCCAAATGTGGCACATTGGAAACAAGCCTATTATATTGCAAAGATGGCAGCCTATAATACCTCGAAGAATTAACCAAAGTTAGGTCAGCCTTGATTAAGGATAATAAGACAGAAAGGGCTGCTTGAGGTTGGATTTTTTGACTTTTCTGGCTCACACAAATGTTCCTGCAAAGTTAGGAACATTCGTGTACACAATACACACCAATGTTTGTACATGTGACATGTAGCACTATTCATCTCTGCGCAGCAAGTAGCGCACACCCTGCATGTATGCTAGGACTGCACATGAACGTTTGTGACTAGTACACCAACGTTCATGTCAGCCCAAATATTGAATTTGCCCAGTAGTCTTTACCCACACGAATCCTTCTATAAATACACCTCATATCTCGACTCTTCAACACATTTTCACCTTGTTTTAGCGGAGTTTCTGATAGTGTTTGTGGGTGGGGGAGATTCTTGAAGGAGAGAAGGAACTTCTGAGCTTTGTTCTTCAAAGCAGGGTAATCTGTCAACCATAGTTTCTTTCCTCAGTATTATTACCGCCTTATTTTCATTTTTTTAGTTTCTGGTTCAGAGTTATTTGTTAAGAGATGGTGTATAGTTATAACTAGAGGTTTAGCTTTGGGTTTCCATAGAATGATTTTGTTAGACGTTCTTAATTTTTGCATGTTCGTGTTAGGTTATATTTACTGTCTTTAGGAACCTTGTACTGACCTTAGAGAATATTGATGGGAGGTTTAGGAGGGCTTACAAACCAAAAACAACCTTCTAGTCGACACAGGAATGTTTGTGCCTATAGCATGAATGTTCGTGTCCCCTACACCAACGTTCTTGTCTCAGGAGAATGTCAGTTTTGGTTAATTTAAGGCCTATAAATGATTTTAGCCTAGTTTTAAGACTAATGAACATATCCCTCCTTAGATTCGGAAGTTGGAGGATATCCGGAGGACTATTTGGTAGATTCTTATGACACAAGTGAGTAAAACTTATATTAATACTTGTTATTGTTATTTTTTCGCATAAGCATGAATTTTTTTTATAGACAAAACATGCATATTTATAACTCACATGAAGTGCCTATTTTTGATTATTGTGAACTCCATTTAATGAAAATGCGTGAGGATAATAAGATAATGAAATAATGAGCTTGTAAAATGCATGCATATAAAAGATGGTGGAAGATTAATGTTGTATCGTATGACATGGTACATTGTCTTGTGTGAAAAAACGGTCATGAGCTTACTATTATTATAGGTTAACCCTATGGTCAAATGATTTATTGTTATATGGGCCTTGGATCCAATGGTTAGTTATTTATGACCAGCGTACCATTTTTTGAGTGGGATTACTGTTACAGCTTTGCTAGTAGTATGGGCCACCTGAGGTCGAACTGCTAGTATAAGACGATATGTTTGTGCAATGTCTGGGGCACCAAAATTATACTAGATGTCCTTATAAGGACGCACAAACCCTACTAAGAGGGGGTAATGTATCGGGTAGACCATTTTGTTGACATATGACATTTTCACTTACTTTATCATATATTTTAAATATACTGCATTGCCATTACCTCGATATCCCATATCTGACATCATTATTGTTTGTGATTTATAAACTGAGTTCACAAAATAATAACCTGTGTAACATGTGGATTATTACTCACTAAGTTGTAGACTTATACTTGTATCTTTTCCACTTATAAAACATATATTGTTTTATAGATAGTTTAGATGATGTCGGGACACTCGAGGAGTACTGTCCAGCTGCAGGGCATTATTCGGTTTTTGAGGAGCTAGAACTTGTGTGGCTAATTAGGATGTGAAGAGTTAGAGGAGAATCTTGTCGTGATATGATAGACATTGTCTATATGCTTTATATTTTGGAGGCTAGGCTCGGATCATGTTGTTAGAACTTATGATGTAATTTCTCATAGTATTTTGGCAACCGGTCACTGATCGTACATTTGGTGACTTATGATATTTATAATATGATGTTTGCTTTCAGTTATTCTGGTATAATATGATTGTGGGTTTATTAGTTGCTATCTCTATTTATGTAAGTGACAAGTCTTTTACTGTAGACTCTATCTTTTGAGAGTATATGATCCCTGAGTTTTAACCTTGGAGAGGCTATGGTTAGGAGGCTACCGCTAAGTCATTTACTAGTTAAATGATTTTACTAGGGCGTTACACAGCCAGAGATGCAATTGCTAAAGTTGGCTCTAACTTCTATTCCTATTTGGATAAAATTAATCTATCTTCCTTTGGAACATTAGAGGTCTTAATGACCTTTATAAACAAAAAGAGGTGAAAAAGTATGTTTGTAGGCATAAGGTTGATTTGTTTTGTTTAGTGAAGACTCGTGTGAAGGCTGAGAATTCTGGTAGTGTTAAGGAGCATATTTTTCTAGGTTGGGGGTTTATTAACAATTATGATAAACATCAACTTGGGAAGTTTGGGTGTGTTGGAATACTAAAATTGTGAATGTTAGTGTGCTGTGTAGTTCTTTTCAAGCTATTTATTGCATTCTTAGTTTGGTGCAATGTGGCTATAAATGGATTCATTCTTTTGTTTATGGATCTAATAATAGAGTGGATTGTAGAAAGCTTTGCCAGGAAATGGGGAGTGTGCATGATTTGATTGATAAGTCCTTGGTTACTCTCGGGTGATTTCAATGTGATTAAGGCGATGGCTAAGAGGGGGGATTGTAGTAGGTTGAACTGCTTTGAGGAAGAATTTGGTACTTGTTTAAATGAGCTAGAGTGTTTGATCTTCCCTATAGTGGTTGTTTCTTCACTTGGAATAATCATAGAGAAGAGTAAGATTTTGTGGCTCGAAAGCTGGATAGGGTGATGAGAAATGTTTAGTGGCTAGAAATGGTTGAGCACACTGAGGTTGAATTTCTCTCTGAGGCGGTCTCTGACCATTCACCTGCAGTGATCTCCATTGCTAAGCTAAAGAACTTTGGCCCTAAGCCTTTTAAATACTTAAGTTTTTGGGCCGAACATGTTGATTTTTTAGTTGGGTAGAAGAAGGTTGGCAGCTGAATGTGGAAGGTTCTCCTATGTTCAGGTTATATTCTAAATTGAAATCTGTCAAGCGAGTTCTTAAAGCAAAGAATCTTGAAGTGTTTTAAGGTATTAGAGAGAGAGTTCTAATGGCTAAGGATAAGTTGGATCATGCCCAAAAAGATATTATCTCTTCTCGGGGAAAAGCAAGTTGTGTTGTCCGAGCTAGTGAATGCCTTGCTGAACATACATTTATTGCTCTAGCAGAAGAGGATTTTCTGAAGAAAAAGTCTAGAAATATTTGGCTGAATTTGGGTGGCCAAAATACTTCATAGTTTCATAAGTTGGTGGGAGTTAGGAATTCTAAGAATACTATTAACCGTCTATGGGATGATCAAGGCATGAAAGTAGAAGAAGTTGCGCAGATTAAAAGAGTGGCTGAGGACTATTACAAAGGTCTTCTTGGTACTAATAATCGTGTTTGATGATAGCATGATTGATAGAATTGGGGGTTTGGTGACTACTCGGTTAACTGATGTTCAAGCCAGGGATATGGAAAGGGATCCTTCTGAAGTGGAAATTAGAAGTACTTTGTTTGCTATTAATAATAACAAAGCTCTGAGGCCTGATGGCTTCTCAACTGGTTTTTTCAAATATGCTTGGAATGTGGTTGGCTGGGATGTCATTGCTGCAATAAAATCTTTCTTTTCTACTAAAAGGCTTTTTAGTGAAATGAATTCTACTATCATTACTTTGGTGCCTCATAAGGAGAATCCTTCATCTATGGGGGATTTTCGGCCCATTGCCTGTTGAAATGCATTCTACAAGTGTATAACAAAGATCTTGGCAAATAGGATGCTTCACTGTTTGGAGGAGCTGATTGGCCTTGATCAATCAGCTTTCATCCCTAATAGGAGCATTGCTGAGAATATTCTTCTGGCACAGGAAGTGGTGAAAAATTATCACAAGAAAGAGGGTCTACCGAGGTGCAAAATTAAGGCTGACCTAATGAAGGCCTATGATTCTGTTGATTGGGTGTATCTTATGCATTGCCTGTACAGTTTAGGGTTATTTGAGAAGTTCTCGGGTTGGATTTGGGAATGTACTTCTACCCCTAAATTTTCTATGGCACTTAATGGATCCTTAGTTGGATACTTTGTGGGGAGGAAGGGCTTGCAGCAAGGTGATCCCATTTCACCATACTCTTTGTTATTGCTAGGGAGTTCTTCTCCAAGTTGATGGAGGAAGCTGCCCTAGGGGCTATTTTTCGTTTCCATCCGAAATGCCATGCTATTAAACTTTCTCATCTCCACTTTGCTGATGATGTTCTCATTTTTTCAGAGGCTTTTATCCCTTTTGTGGAGAAAGTTAATCATGTTTTGATGGAATTTGCTACTCTATCAGGTTTATCTGTTAACCCTTTGAAAAGTAATTGTTTTTTTGCTGGGATTTTAGAGAGTGGGAAGGACAGTATTCTTGATTGCCTTAGAATGAAACAGGGGAAGCTTCTAGTGAGATATTTGGGAGTACCTCTGATTTCTTCGAGGTTGACTAGAGCTGATTATGATAGCATTTTGGTGAAAATTTCTGGAAGGATCAATTCTTGGATGTCTAAACACTTACCATTTCCGGGTAGGTTGCAATCACTCTCTTCAGTGTTGTATAGCATTCAAGTTTTTTGGTCAAATATTTTTATTCTTCCTAAAAAGGTGAATAAAGCTATTTGAAAGGAAATTGAATAGATCTTTGTGGAATGGGAGTAAGCTTTGTACAGCTAAAGCAAAGGAAGCTTGTATTAGTGTGCCGAAATGTGAGGCTGATTTGGGGATAAAAAAAGCTGGTGGAGTGGAATCAGGCTTCTATTTTGAGGCATATTTGGGCCCTCTTCTCTAGATCAAGATATTTTTGGGTGGCTTGGGTTAAGGCTACTTTGATCAAGAGAAGATGTTTTTGGTTTCTAAAAGTTCCCCAAGATGCGACTTGGAGTTGGAGGAAGATTCCAAAGTTGCGGGATTTGGCTAGGAGTTTTCTCAAATTTAAAGTTGGAGATGGTAAGTTGTTACTAGTTAATCTTGGACTGAGAGATATTCCTCTATGTTGCCATCAAAGAATTTTAAATATTTTCTAAGGATACATTAGAAGCTTTAAGGGTCAAAAAAACTAAGGTTGATTGGTATAAACTAGTTTGGTCTTGTGTGGCTATCCTTGATGGGCTTGGTACAGATGATAGGCTGTTGAAATGGGGAGTGGTTGGTGATATGAGATGTTACTTTTGTCGGTACATATCATTGAGTGTAGAGATCACCTATTCTTTCACTGTGGCTTTAGCAAGAGGATTTGGAAGAATATTATGAAAAAAATGTAATTGTCAGACTTTTCCTGTGGATTGGGAAGATGTTCTGAGAGAAGTGTGCTGTATGGAGGGGAAAAAGTCTCCTAGGTGTCATTTGTAAAACTGCTTTGGCTTCTACAGTTTATGGCCTATGGAGGCATATAAATAATTTGAAGTTTGGTAATAGTGTTTGGTCTCAAGAGAAGATTATGATTCATATTCAATGGGAAATAAGATCGGGGCAGGGGCGGCTCAATAAAAATCAAGGCCTAAGCTAAAAAGTTCAAATAAGGTATTTTTAATTTTCAATATTAAAAATTAATTTGAAAATTATTCTTTTGACATTTCGAGATGTAAAATTACTAATAAAATTTTTATATACGAATTTTGTTAATATATTTTCTCTTTTTTGTAAGACAAATGATTGTAAGTAGAATTTAATTAGTTATGTAATAAATCAATGATAGCTATCAGAACTCGTAATAAATACTAGCTAAAGTTAATGACATCTAATAATAAGTAGAACGTATAAAATATGCAAGTCAAGTCGAGTTGAGTTGGGTCAATCCAACACGACCTATTTATCTAACGAGTCGTATTGTGTCACCTGCATATTTAAATAGGTCGAGTTAGAGTTGACACTTAACGGGTTGGTGGGTCGATCGGCCCGACATGCCAACCTAGAGTGTCAGCCCTGTATGTACATACCTTTCATTAAAAACATGACCAAAAATTGGATGGGAAGAAAGTTCGTCGACAAAAATAGAAGCATATAGGGCAATTTGTCACATAGAAAAAATTCAAGGATATTAACATGGTATTTCCCTTATTAATATACTAACTTAAATAGATAATAAATTTTAATCTATTTAACATTTCATCCGATATAAACAATGGTAAAAGATTATAATGTATGTTCAATCACACAATAAAAAATTCTAAAAAATACAAGGTTGGTAAAACCAATTTTATAAGTTTATAATCATTAGTTTATCTAATTAACTCCATAATCTTAATGATAATGAACACGATTTTTTGAAAAGTATCTAAATAAATTTTGATATTTATTTTATATGATCAATGAATAGGTTAATTCAACAACTCATGAACAACCTAGAATTTATTGAAAAAATAATTAAAAGAAGTTTGAACATGTAATCTAATTTGGTGATGAGCATGAACTTAGCTCGAATCAAACTTAAACGAATCAAGCTTGAACATTTAATACTCAACCTGACTTGGTTCAATTACAATGATATCTATTCTTAAAATTGATAATTTTTTACACGCTCTGCAAACTCGACATAAACCAAACAAAAATGGATCAGATTTGAGTTGACTTATATAATTTTATATTCATGCTTCGACACAACCTGAACCCGACAAGTGATATAAGAGTTGGCAATTTTTGACATGACCCGTGAACCCGTCATAAACTCAACACGAAATTGGTATATTAGGGTTGAGAGGTCTAACTTGTTTAATTAAATTGATTGGGTTATGATTGACATGACTCGTAATTGACATGACTCAAACCCGACACAAATTATTACCCTTACCAATACTCATTATATATGTTTGGATTTATATTTGTTAAAACAACTAGAGAATATTTGTATGAACTGAATACTATATTTCTATGCAATTGTAACATTGTACATAAGGACTTATTTATAGTTGAATTAGGCCAATTAAACTAGGAAATACAATCAAAGAAATAATGGACAATATTACATAATAAAATCAAACCTATACAAGAAAAAACGGTAATTCTAATAAATATAAATTATAAGGGAAATACAGTGAGTATCAGAATATATTCTGAATATATTCTAACATCCCCCCTCAAACTCAAGGTGGTAATGTAGAAGCCAACTTGAGTTTGGAAACAAGAACACGGAAGCGTCCAGGCAAATGTGCTTTGGTAAACACATCAGCCAACTGATCAACAGAAGCAATAAGACAAAGATGGAGAGTCTCCTGCAAGAGATGATGGCGCACAAAATGACAATCTATCTCAATGTGTTTAGTGCGCTCATGGAAAACATCGTTATGCACTATCTAAATCGCACTTCGGTTGTCATAGAATATAGGAGAGCCAGAAGTCTGAGAAGCATCCATATCAGGGAGGAGCCATCGTAGCCAAAGTAGCTCAGAAGTGGTGTTAGGAAGGGCACGATACTCAGCTTTAGTACTAGAGCGGGCAACAACAAATTGTTTCTTGCTACGCCAAGAGATGAGTAAATCGCCAAGAAGAAAACAATAACCTGTTGTGGAACAACGGTCAGTAGGATCACTTGCCCAGTCAGTATCTGAATACACATGTAAGTCTAATGATGAGTGAGAAGAGAAATGCAAACCATGAAACAATGTGCCCTTCACATAGCGAAGGATGTGAAGAATAGTAGCGTAGTGAATGGAACGCGATGCGGTCATGAACTGACTGGCAAGATGAACCGCATAGGCAAGATCCAGTCTCATGACAGTAAGATAGATAAGGCTCCCAACTAACTGTCTATAGAAAGTGGCATATGGAAGTAACTCACCATCAGTGGCATGAAGCTTGACATTTGTCTCTAGAGAACTATTAACAATTTTACAATCAGAAAGGCTAGCCCGTGAGAGGAGATCAAAAGCATATTTAGCTTGAGAAAGATAGTAACCATCTGAATCTGAGAAAACTTCTGTTGGAACTGGTGTTCAAAACTCCAATTGATCAAAGGATTATATTTGTTGTAATGAAATATTCATTGATTATTCACTGATTGATTATAGAACATTGGGCATATCCATTAAGGTTTTACATAGTATATATGTGTTTTGAATATTCACCCGATATATGTATGTAAAGGTCCCTTGGTTATGTTGTATTTGACTATGGTATGAGTAAAGTATTTTAGCACATGGGAAGATCATAGTCAAAGGTAGGAGTGTACAAGCGGGGCGGTTATTAACCGCTTATAACCGAAAATAACCGGATTACCGGATAACCGGACAAACCGAAAAACCGGAAAACCGGAAATAACCGCAACCGGATAACCGGTTAGGCCGGTTAATATTTTTTTAGACAAGTTAATATAAAATCATTAATTTTAGACAAGTTAATATTTTTTTTTTCTTTTTTTCTCCCTCTCTCTCAATAAAAGCTCCCTGAGCAAGGAGCTCCCTGCTTGCAGGGAGCTTAGGGAGCAGGACTTGTTCAGTTGTCCCACATTGAATATGAACAAACTTTTTTTACTCTCCTATTTCAAAAATAAATTTTGAATGAGAAGTGATTAAAAATAATTTTTTTTTGTAATTCATAACATCAAAACCGGTTACCGGTTTAAAACCGGTATTGAAACCGGTTATTAGCAATCACAACCGGGACCCTGGTTGCGGTTATTGCCCAATAACCGCAACCACAACCAGTTGTACACCCCTAGTCAAAGGATCATTGTAATCTATAAAATGTTTTAGTTCGTAGTCATAAGGTAGAACTAGGCATTCTACGCTAGACTATATCATGGTCAACTATGGTGATCTATCTTGATCCAGTGAAGCGGGGATAGACTTCAGGTTGACATGATGATATTATAGCAAGATGGAATAATTACAGGGCTATACAGTGAACAGGACCACATGAGTCATTGTTCTTTCTAATAACTGTTAGAAAGAATAAATGTATATGCACGACAACTTATAACTATTACTCTTAATCTTGAAAAGTTAGTGCTGAGTGAATATCACTTTGATGTATTGTGGAGTGAAGACCAGTTGTCTTGGTTAACATCTCCATACATTGGGTGATTGACATGAAGCATTGAAGTTTGGGGGTGTGATAAGCCTTGAATGTTATGCATTCAAGCCCCTTAACTTGCATTTGTTAAACCTTAGTTATTTTGTAATATAATATTTTGTCGTGTTTTTGTGTTTGTTAGTGTTTTCAGGTCTTATGGTAAAGGTGTACTCTACATCATGGAATTCCTCAATATATGCCAACTTTCTCACTTGGCTCGAGCTACTTCATCATTTGGCTCGAGCGATATATACTTTACTTGGCTCGAGCGATCCCTACTTATGGCTCGAGCGATGTGCACTACTCATGGCTCGAGCGAAATAATAGCTTGGCTCGAGCTAAGTTGATCCAGTCAGAGTCTGAAGTGCGATCTGCACCGAATTTGGAGGAAAAAAGGATCATAGAAGACCTGGTTAGTGCGAGAACAGCTCTGGGATCCCTCAAAATGAGTGTTGACTCAATTTTACTGAGGATGAGAGATTTGAGGTGAGAGAATCCCTTGAAAAGAGGGATTTTTAGAGTGAGCTACGGGTATTTGAAAGAGGAGATCATTTTTATAAAAGGGGGACAGAGAGGTCGTGGGTAGAAAAAAGGAGCATCTGAGTTCACCGTGAGGTTTGTCCAGCAGTTGAAGAACACTCTAGGAGATGTATTTCTCTAATCCAATAGAGAATTTCAACTCCTCTATGAGTGGCTAATTTCTTCTTCATAGGGAATTGATGAAACCCTCTCCAAATTCCATGATGTAATTTGTATTCATTGCTGAGATTTCCAGAATATACATGATGATTGTTTAGCTTAAGGAATTGCAAAACTATTTGTAATCTGTTCTTTAATGATAATAATCATTCTTGAGTCCATTCCATCTTGTGTATGAGATGGTCTTTTATCTTGAATGAATTCAACATCTTTATTTTATGTGATTATGGGGATGATAGCTAAGCAATGGTATTAATTAGCATTCATTCAAGAAGCTTGATAGGTCATACTTAGGAATTCATAAATCATGCTACATCTTAGTTTAGCTTAATTTGGGTAGATGATTCATGCAACCTAGATGGGTTATTCTTGATTCTTGATGACATGTATGCTGTTTAGAGATTGTATATGTCATGCTAGGGAATGCGGATCGTATCACAAATAGTGTTTAGGTGACGAATCCGTATTACGAAGAATGATATAATCATTTTTCTTCAAAACAAAAGTATTATGTTCTGGTCGATGGTGTCGTATGACAATCATACGCACATCATATCGTGTGTATACTAAGAATCCCACATGAGTATGAATGATCATTGGAATGAGGTTTGTGGTGTATTCAATCCCTATGTTTATTTCTTTGAATTTCATTACGTGTTTAAGCTTTGATTTAGTTTTTAAAACAACCAATTATCTTCCTGAGTTAGATTAGAAATTAATTCTGAGTATTTGATGAACACCCAACTTAGAACAGTCCTTGAGGTTCGATACCCTAAAAAATAGCCCTATCTTATAAAGGATTCGTCCTATTGCGAGTGGTCTTTTATAATTGATCCGTAAAATTCACATCAATTTTTGGCGCCGTTGCCGGGGACTGTTTAACGGTTGTTTATTAAGTACTTGGGATTGAATCTACTTTAATTCTGTACATATTTTGTTTATAGATCATTTTGTTTAGAATCTGACTTTGTGTTTCAGTGCTGTCTGTTTCAGGTTCTGCATAAGTGGCTCGAGCGAAAATCTCATATAGCTCGAGTGAAGTTGTTGGCTCGAGCGAAGTTGTTGGCTCGAGCGAAAATCAAACTTGGCTCGAGCGACCATCTATCAGACAGCACCACAGGAGCTACTGCATTGCAGAAACAGTAACTTCTAAAATTTGTTTTTGTTTTCATTTGTATATATCCTCTGTATACATTTTTACTGTTAAACCAGTAGCGTATGCATGGTCGTCGGTCTTTATCTTTACCACTTTTGAATTACGACCTAGACTTAGAACGCACTCGTAGACATCGTAGAACCGAAAGGGACTCGAATCTAAGAGTACAGACCGACCCTATGGCTGAAGAGGTGCCAAGAACCACTCTGTTGAGGGATCATTATGTTCCCTCGACTTACACTTCACCTTCATGCCTTCAGCTGCCGAACGTCACGGCAACTCACTATGAAATTAAGTCCAGCATTATTCAAATGCTCCCATCCTTTTACGGACTTAATAACGAGGACCCATATAAGCACCTCAATGAATTCTTGGAAATATGCACCACCATTAAGATGCAGAATTTTTCCGAGGATGCTTTGAAAATGCGCCTCTTCCCATTCTCCCTCAAGGATAAGGCCAAGTATTGGCTGAATTCTTTGGAACCAAATTCCATTACTTCTTGGGCTCAAATCCAGCAAGAGTTCCTCAAGAAGTATTTCCCCATTGGCCAGACCAATTTAATTCGGAAATCCATCACTGGGTTTTCGCAAATTGAGGGAGAACCTTTCTATGAAACATGGGAAAGGATGAAGGACCTTTTGCGAAAGTGTCCACACCATGCTGTCCCAAAATGGCAGCTGGTGCAATGCTTCTATGATGGCCTGACTGAGCCACATAGACAAATGGTTGATGCCTCATGTGGAGGCACATTTACGCTGAAAAGTGAAAACGAGGAATGGACCCTCTTTGAGAATCTAGGAGAAAATTCGTTACAGCATGCATCGTCTAGTCGTCGAGCACCTGCCCCCCAAACTCGAAGGTCCGAAGATCTTTTTGAAGTGGACAATCCTTCAGACGTAACCACTAAGGTGGATGCATTATCAAGGAAATTAGACCAGCTCATGGCAGCTGGCTTTGCTCCGACTATGTCTTAACCGCAAGTTCCACATGAGCCATGCTCATTTTGCTCTAGCCCTTCGCACCATGCGAACGACTGTCCTATCATTGGACAATTCTCTGAGATGAATAATGAGCAAGTAAATGCAGCATTCTCTAGACTAGGTAATGATCCATATTCAAATTCCTACAATCCTGGTTGGAGAAACCATCCTAATTTCTCGTGGCGAGCTCAAGCTCTGGGAAATTCAGCACCACCTCAAGGAATGCCTCCCCATCAGTCTTATAATCCGGCATCCAATTATCGACCCCCCCAGCATCAATACCAGCCAGCACCTCCTCCTCCTAGGAATTCTGCCTTTGAGGATAAGGTGCTATCTGCTCTGAGCAATCTTGAGGCAAACACTCAGATGCTCAACTATCATTCGCAGTCCATTTCAAAGCTAGAAGCCCAAGTTGGGCAGCTAGCGAATTCACTCAATAAGAGAGCAGAGGGGAAGCTCCCTAGTTAGCCAGTGGCTAATCCGAAGGGACATTATATGGTCGATGGAGGTTCGTCAGGCGACCCCACTCATCAAATCCAAGCCATTACCACGCTGAGGAACGGGAAAGTGATTGACAATAATGTGGAGGAGAAGAGGAATGAGCAGAATGGGCCATCAAAGAAGTTGAACATGGCCAAAGATAAAGGAGTAAGCAATGAAACCCCATTCTCAGCTACTCCCACTCCTGAGACATCGTATGAGCCTAGAGCCCCATTCCCTGATCGTCTCAAGGAGCCTCCTTGTGCTGGAAAACAAGGAGACAAATTTCAAGAAATGATGGAGGTGTTCAAGCAAGTAAAAATCAATATCCCCATCATTGATGCAATCCGGCAGATACCCCCGTATGCCAAATTTCTGAAGGACCTGTGCACACAGAAGCGAAGGACAAGGAGCCACACTCCTCAGAAAGTCCTTCTCACAGAACAAGTGAGCTCCTTAATCCAGCACAGCATCCCTCCTAAATTCAAGGACCCTGGTGCTCCGACCATTTCATGCATAATAGGAAACCACGCGGTGGAGAAAGCGCTCCTCGACTTAGGAGCAGGTATGAATTTACTCCCGTACTTGGTGTACGTACAGTTAGGACTGGGAGAAAATTGAAGCCCACGACAGTTGTCTTACAACTTGCTGATCGATCAGTTAAGAAACCACGTGGTATTGTTGAGGATGTGATCATAAAGGTGGACAAGTTCTACTTTCCGGTAGATTTTATTGTTCTTGATACAGAACTTGTCCCAAATCCGCATAAGCTGATTCCCGTCATCCTAGGATGTCCTTTCTTAGCCACAGCTAATGCGTGCATTAATTGTAGGACCGGGGAGATGGAAATCACGTTTGGCAACATGAAGGTCGAGTTGAATATCTTTAATGCCTTCCAGCACCCGCCAGACATGAGTGAGTGTTTCTTCTTGGACATCATCGAGGAAACTGAGGAAGATACACTCCCCCATCAGTTAATGAAAGACCCCTTGGAGGGCGCCTAACTCATTTCGGCAGTGAAGACTTCATCACAGAGCAGTATATTAGCGAGGTTAGTTCCTTACTAGATACTGCGGCCGCCATAGACTTTCCCCCGTGGAGAGCACCGAAGGAGCCTTTACCTATCACTTCAGGCACTCCTCCCATTCCTTCCCTCATTTCCCCACCAAGACTAGAGCTCAAGCCACTCCCCGAAAAACTCAAATATGCGTTCTTAGGTCCAAACGAAACTCTCCCGGTCATCATTGCTTCTGATTTAAGAGAAGACCAAGAGAGTAGCTTGATGGAAGTACTCAAGGAGCATAGAGAGGCGATCGGTTGGAGTGTGGCTGATTTGAAGGGGATTAACCCTTCCATCTGTATGCACCGCATCCATTTGGAAGACGACGCCAAACTTTCTAGAGAGGCGCAGCGTCGGTTGAACCGTAACATGAAAGAAGTAGTCATGAAGGAGGTCGTCAAGTTACTAGATGCTGGTATCATATACCCCATCTCTGACAGCAAGTGGGTCAGTCCCACTCAAGTGGTACCTAAGAAGTCGGGTATCACTGTGGTTAAGAATTCGGCTGGAGATCTAATTCCGCAACGCACGACCACTGGATGGCGTGTGTGCATTGATTACCGAAGACTCAATTCCACCACTAGGAAGGATCATTTCCCACTACCATTCATTGATCAAATCCTAGAGCGTCTTGCAGGCCAAAGCTATTACTGTTTCCTAGATGGTTATTCTGGGTACAACCAAGTGGCCGTTGATCCCCAGGATCAAGAAAAAACTACTTTCACCTGTCCGTTTGGTACATTTGCCTATAGACGCATGCTCTTTGGGTTATGCAATGCACCTGCGACTTTTCAAAGGTGCATGATGTCTATCTTCTCAGACATGGTGGAAAAGTTTTTGGAGGTGTTCATGGATGATTTCTCTGTCTTTGGACCCTCTTTTGATAAATGTCTCCATAACCTTTCACTCGTCCTTCAACGATGTAAGGAGACTAATCTGATCTTAAGCTGGGAGAAGAGCCATTTTATGGTTCAAGAAGGGATTGTGTTGGAACACATTGTGTCCAAAAGAGGTATTGAGGTTGACAGAGCCAAAGTTGAGCTAATTTCCAAGCTTCCACCACCGACATCAGTGAAGCAAATTCGGTCATTTCTCGGACATGCCGGCTTCTATCGCCGCTTCATCAAGGATTT
>FXXK01000848.1:65242-114855 GCA_900184695.1 Betula pendula
GGGGAAATATGTGCTTGTTTTTTTTTTTTTTTCTGTTCTTTGTTTTTATTCTAAAAAAAAAAAAAACATCATGCTATTCTTAATGGTGGTTGCTTTTCATTGGCGAGTTTAAACTTTTGAAAACATGATCATATGGTTAGGAATCTGAGTCTTATTACTTACCTGTGACCTATGAGGTGGCACTTGTGTCAATTTGATCTGTCACGAGCACACTAACACATAGTTGTGAGGTATGACACGCGGAACTAGTTGTGTGTGTTTTTAATGTTTTGAGAGGAATTAGGTGAATTGTTGGATGGACAACCTTGGCAAGGTAAATAAAATAAAATAAAAATAATAATAAAAAAATAAAAAAAAATAATAAAAATAAAAAGAGCAAAATATAATTGATGTGGCTAGTTTGGCTTCGTAGCCTATTTGACTAGCGTTAGTAAGCCCTTAGGGATGTTTTACATCTAATGCCCTAAAACCATCTGGTTTGGGAGTCATTGGCTTAAAACTCGATACATTGGTCAATTAGAGAGTTTGAGGGAGCTAAGCATTGCACAGCTACACACAAACGGAAAGATATTGTCTGGCTAATTAGCTTCGTAGCCTTGTTGACTCGAGTTATTAAGCCTGAAGGGTGTTCACACTTAGTGCCCTAAAACCATATGGTTTGGGAGTCATTGGCTTAACACTTGATACATGAGTCAATTAGAAAGCTTAAGGAAGCTAACGTTGCACAGCTAGTTTAAAAAAAAAAAAACTTTTGCCTATGCTTTGGTTGTATTCTCTGATGAAGATCCTAGTGACTTTTGAAGTATTGAATCATGCACACTGGAATTTATTAGAAGCCTCATAATTATGTATTAGTTCACTTCACACGAAGTTGAACTTGTGGTATCTCAGCCGGTCATGTGTAAGTGAGTGGACTTTGGAAATCCTAAGAAATGTGAAGATAGTGTTTAGTTTTTTAAACTTGCTCATGAATGATAACCATTATTTGTGTGATACTTCATTCTTTTGGATAACATGTGTGTGCATAATGTTTGTGGGTAACATTTCTGTTAAACCCTCACGAGACTTCACTCGTCCACTAGGGATGCCTAGGGGTTTAAAAGGCTTGTTGCATGTACTAAATACAACCGTATTTCCTACGACAAAGGAGGTAGAATAGCGTTTTTAATTTTGTTTTATTTTCTGCTTTTGTTTTGCTAAGGGACTAGCAAAATGTAAGTTTGGGGTGTGATAAGCCTTGAATGTTATGCATTCAAGCCCCTTAACTTGCATTTGTTAAACCTTAGTTATTTTGTAATATAATATTTTGTCGTGTTTTTGTGTTTGTTAGTGTTTTCAGGTCTTATGGTAAAGGTGTACTCTACATCATGGAATTCCTCAATATATGCCAACTTTCTCACTTGGCTCGAGCTACTTCATCATTTGGCTCGAGCGATATATACTTTACTTGGCTCGAGCGATCCCTACTTATGGCTCGAGCGATGTGCACTACTCATGGCTCGAGCGAAATAATAGCTTGGCTCGAGCTAAGTTGATCCAGTTAGAGTCTGAAGTGCGATCTGCACCGAATTTGGGGGAAAAAAGGATCATAGAAGACCTGGTTAGTGCGAGAACAGCTCTGGGATCCCTCAAAATGAGTGTTGACTCAATTTTACTGAGGATGAGAGATTTGAGGTGAGAGAATCCCTTGAAAAGAGGGATTTTTAGAGTGAGCTACGGGTATTTGAAAGAGGAGATCACTTTTGTAAAAGGGGGACAGAGAGAGGTCGTGGGTAGAAAAAAGGAGCATCTGAGTTCACCGTGAGGTTTGTCCAGCAGTTGAAGAACACTCTAGGAGATGTATTTCTCTAATCCAATAGAGAATTTCAACTCTCTCTATGAGTGGCTAATCTCTTCTTCATAGGGAATTGATGAAACCCTCTCCAAATTCCATGATGTAATTTGTATTCATTTCTGGGATTTCCAGAATATACATGATGATTGTTTAGCTTAGGGAATTGCAAAACTATTTGTAATCTGTTCTTTAATGATAATAATCATTCTTGAGTCCATTCCATCTTGTATAGAGATGGTCTTTTATCTTGAATGAATTCAACATCTTTATTTTCTGTGATTATGGGGATGATAGCTAAGCAATGGTATTAATTGGCATTCATTCAAGAAGCTTGATAGGTCATACTTAGGATTCATAAATCATGCTACATCTTAGTTTAGCTTAATTTGGGTAGATGATTCATGCAACCTGGATGGTTATTCTTGATTCTTGATGACATGTATGCTGTTTAGAGATTGTATATGTCATGCTAGGGAATGCGGATCGTATCACAAATAGTGTTTAGGTGATCGATCCGTATTAACCGAAGATGATTTATCATTTTACTTGCGAACAAAAATATTTTCTGGTCGATGGCGTCGTATGATTGACAATCATACGCACATCATATCGTGTGTATACTGAGAATCCCACATGAGTATGAATGATCATTGGAATGAGGTTTGTGGTGGATTCAATCCCTATGTTTATTTCTTTGGATTTCATTACGTGTTTAAGCTTTGATTTAGTTTTTAAAACAACCAATTATCTTCCTTAGTTAGATTAGAAATTAATTCTGAGTATTTGATGAACACCCAACTTAGAACAGTCCTTGAGGTTCGATACCCTCAAAAATAGTCCTATCCTATAAAGGATTCGTCCTATTGCGAGTGGTCTTTTATAATTGATCCGTAAAATCCACATCACTTGTGCTTCTAATTGTGAATCTACACTCACAGTCATATTCAGCCATCAAGAAGAAGATCTGAAGTTTTAAGAATTTTGTTCTTTGTGTTCTTTGAAGCTTCTTCAAGTCCTTTGGTGATTTAGATCTTTAAGATCTAAAAGTTCTTGGCATTGTTCTTCAACCTTTGAAGATCATCAACAACAAGCATGAAGAAGGATTCAAAGTCTTCTACATGCCTAAAGGAGGCCCATACGATTTGTAAGTAACAACAAACTTGTTGTTTTTCCTCTTACTAGAATAATAAAATGTTATGTTTCCTCTTGAAGTATGCTACGATCACATACTTTTTGTTCCCCAACAACTTCCAACCCAAAAAAGTAGCCAAGGGAACCCAAATCCTTCATCCCAAATTGCTAATTCAAAAACTGTTGAAGGTCACGAATACCGGCAGCATCATATCCAATAATAATCATATCATCCACATACAGCAAAAGGAGAATACAACTATCATCAGATCGCTGAATAAAAAGTGCAGAATCATAAGAGCTAGAAACAAACTCAATCTGTGCGATAGTAGAGCTTAATTTGGCAAACCAAGCACGTGGAGCCTGTTTCAATCCATACAATGCCCAGTGAAGTCTGCAAACTTTGTGTGGCGGACAATTGTATCCAAGAGGAGGCTGCATATAAATTTCTTCACTAAGATCGCCATTGAGAAATGCATTTTTCACATCCATCTGAAAAAGATCCCAACGACACACAAAGGCAACAACAACGAGGGATCGGACAGAGGTAAGGTGAGCCATCGGTGCAAAGGTTTCCTCATAATCAATACCATACTCCTGATTGAACCCCTTTGGCACAAGATGTGCCTTGTATTGCTCAACAGATCCATCAGATTTTGTATTAATCTTATATACCCACTTACACCTAACAGCTATTTTCTCTGGAGATAAATCAACTAAGTCCCAAGTATGAGTTTTGCTAAGAGCAGTAAGTTCTTCAGCCATAGCTTGCTACCAAAGTGGATAAGTACTAGCCTCACAAAATGAGTGAGGTTTGTATAAAGTAGCAATGGCAGAATAACAATGATAATCATGAAGATGAGAAGGAAGTGCTTTTACCCAAGTAGAACGACAAGGGCCAAAAAGTTTAGGCTCATGAGGAGTAGTAGATAGATCAACAAGCAGGTCAGGGGCATCGAAGCCAATCATTAGAAAGTCGTCTAGAGAGCTTATCATCCCTGCATCAAGATTAGTAGGTTCGGGAAGCAAATCAAAAGAGACATCAGTGAAGATAGGGGAGGAACAATAGGGACTAGGAGGAAAAGACTCTATATCACTAAATAACCTGTGCTTCCAAAACGTGACGTGACGGAAAATGCGGAGACATTTAGCAATGGGATTATAACAACAATATCCTTTATGTTCTATACCATAACCAAGAAAACAACATATACGAGAACGAGGTTCTAATTTAGTACGTTCATGGGGTGGAAGAAGGACGAAACAAACACAACCAACGACTCTTAGGGATTGATAATCAGGAGGAGAATCACATAGTAGTTCAAAATGAGACTTATTAAGAGTCGTGGGAGACAGAACCCTATTGATAGTGTAAATAGCGGTAAGAGCAGCCTCTCCCCAAAAATGTTCAGGGATAAAAGCAGAAAGTAGCAATGCCCTAACTGTATCTAAGATGTGTCTGTGTTTGCATTCAACACGACCATTTTGCTGAGAAGTACCCAGACATGAATGATGGGGAAGAGTATCATTTTGTTTGAGAGTGGTAAGAAAGGAAGATTCAAGATACTCCATGGCATTATCAGAACGAAAAGTTTTTATGTTTCGAGAAAACTAGGTTTGAACCATCTTCTGAAAATCAAAATAAATTTTGAGAAGTTTAGAACGGTTTTGTAAAAGATAAAGCCATGTGTATCAAGAATAATCATCCACAAATATAATAAAATAACGGCATCGTCCCATAGTGGGAGTGAGCACAGGGCCCTATACATCATAATGCACTAAATCAAAAAGAGTAGAAGACATAGTCACTATTATTAAAAGGTAAAGCACTTTGCTTTCCGAGTTTACATGCAATACAATCAAATGACTTAGACCCAACAGACCCTAATTGATCACTAGTAGCTAAAGAACGAACACGAGAAACAGACGTGTGTCCCAAATGAGAATGTCATAAATTGAGAGTGGTGGATGGTGACCAAGATGAAGTAGTAGCAGACACAGTAGGAGGAAGATGGAGAGATGAAAGCTCAAACATACAACCAATCTTATGGGCGGCCCCAATTAGCTGTCCCATCTGCAGATCCTGCACATCACAACCTCATTTAGAAAAATGCAATTCTAAGTCAAGTTCACAAAGTTGACCAATAGACAAGATTTAATGAAAGATGAGGAACTAAGTATGTATCGGACACAGACAGTTGTTAAGTGGAAACAGACCCGATGTGATTGACATTTAGGTGTGAGCAGCAGTGTAAATACTGGGAGGATCAACTAAAATATATTTAGATGAAAAGATGAAAGAGTCTGGTGTCATGTGATTACAGCAGGCAAAGTAAAAATACAAAAAAGAATTACTTGAGGTGGTGGACATTGTTGTATTGAGATTGGACTTAGATAAAACCTTATGAACAATAGCCTCAATTTCTGCCAGGGAAAGAGTGCTGGGTTGGGGTACAACGCTGGTGAAAGATATATCTGATGCATTAGTATGAGTGACAGTAGCAGCCTTATGACTAGGAGCCTTGTTATTTCTTCCATAAATTTTTGCTTTACACTCGCTGTACCTGTGGCCAATTTTTTGACAAAAGTGGCATTGCATTTTTTGATAGGACGAGGAAGATCCCCCAGGAATGGAACCAGAAATGCGGGTATCACGTGATCCAACAGGAATACTGGGAGCACGAGTATCACGTGAAGCAGTGGCCATGACCATCTCAGAGGTGTGCAGCTTCATAGTAGAATATCTGGTCTCTTCTGAAATTAGTTCACTAAGGGCACCTTCAAAGGATGGCAATGGTGAGCAATGGAAAAGAGAAGCTTGAGTATTCTCAAACTCATCTCAAATTGCTGTAAGAAATTCGACAAGGCCCATGCTATCGAGAAAATCAATGTACCGAGAGGCATCAGTTTTATGGACTCATTCTGGCTCACACAGAGACAATTAATTCCAAAGATAAGTCATTTGTGAATAAAAATCAATAACAGTTTGACCTGGTTCTTGGTGCATGCGATGAAGCTTGGTTATAATTTGAAAACGCTGAGCAAGGTTGGTAGTGTTGTAACGTTGGGCTAACATGTCCCAAACATCCTTGGCACTGTCAAGGCTACCAAAATTCATGCTGATTGAGACGACACAAGTGTTGGAAAACCAAGAAACAATCCAGTAATTGATACTCTACCATGTTCGGATACAGCCAGAAAGAGCAGCATCAGTTTCATCTTTTCTGACAACAGGTTGAGGTTCTTCACCGGAGACATACTCCCAAAGACAATGTCCTTTGAGCCACCTACTCATAGACTGAGCCCATGCAGAGTAAATGGAGCCATTAAGGATGATAGGAATAGGTTGGGTAATATCTTTGGTATTGGGAAGAGGGGTAGTAGGGGGTAAAGCCATTATTTTAATTTTTTTTCGGGCTAGGATCCGCTATGGATGGGTGCAGAGTAGTTACCGTGAGCTCGGATCAGGTCCAGCAGAGTCTACCATAAGATCTGGTGAGCTCCGGGCTAGGATTCAATGTAGCAGAGACCACGGTAAGACCTGGTGAGCTCAACTGCAAGGGCCAGCTGAAGTGGCGCGTGGCGGCGCGTTAGGTGTGCTAGCGGCAGGACAGCATATTGATGGCCTCCGATCAAGGATCCGCAATTGTTTTTGCAAACGGCCGACTGGAGCGGCACGTGAAGCGCTAGCAAGAAAATAGCATAATAGTGACGGCGCGTGGCAGTGCATTGGGCGAACTTGGGACACGTGCTTGACACAGTTGTATAGATCGGCAGCCTTCGATCACGATTCTGGTGTCTGCTTCTGGAAATGGCTGACAGGTTGGCGCATGGTGGCCGGCGACGGCACGTGGCAGCATGTGACACAGACATAGAGAGTTCAGGCGGTGCGTGAGGGAGCGTGTGATACACTACCAACGATTTGAAACCACCAGGATGTAGATCAGAGAGTTTAGAACTTGTTCGTATAATGATTTTACCAAAACAAGGTAAAAAATGCTTCCGAATCTTGAAAAGACCGTACATTTCCCTAATTCTCTAAGCAAGGACAAAACTTGGCTCTGATACTATGTTAAAATTGTTAGGCGTGACTTGAATCTTTTTTTGGGCCCAATATCTTCTCCTTTCCTCTCTTGGTTTGCTGTCCAAATCCTAGCTATTGTTGGATTTGTTTTCCCTCTCAGCCGTGTAAAGGATTGCTTGCCTTTCTTGGTTTTCTTTTTTTTCCACTCCAAGCTATATGTGGACTTCTTTAACCGACTTTGTGCTATTATAAAAAGGGATGCAGCATGTGAAATCAAGCCAAGCAAAAGAAGAAAATCACGGCAGTGAGTGAAAGAGGGAGAGAGAAAAAGAAAGGGAAAGAGAAAGAGAAAGGGAGAGAGAGAAAAAAGAGAGGTGGAGAACGCATGGTGTAGTGCGTAGGGAGAAGAAAAAATTGCAGAGTTCCAATTGTTATTTTTTCCTCTTTTGTTTGAGGGTGAGATACAGGTGTATTGGGGCTTTGGGTTTTGAGGTGATTTTTCTCCCTGTTACTTTTGTACTCCATCTTTTGATAGTGAATTTCTCCGGGTCGTCTCCAACAGTGGATATAGGCTTGTTAAGCCAATCCACTTAAATCTTGGTGTCGTGTGTGATTGTTTTTTGCTATCTTCTTATTATTCGCATCTCACGGGTCTTGGAGGAAATAAGATATATTTCCTAACAACTGGTATTAGAGCTTTTGGTTTGAGTGGGAGCGATGGCAGGAGAAGATGTTAAAGCAGAAAAAATCAAAAAATTTGATGGCACAGATTTTGCATATTGGAAGATGCAGATTGAAGATGTACTTTATGGGAAGGAACTACATCTACCTTTTTTGGGGGAGCAACCAGACGATATGTACGATAGCGATTGGGCCCTACTTGATCGAAAGGCCCTAGCAGTTATCAGGTTATCGTTGTCAAGATCAGTTGCACACAACGTTGTGAAGGAGAAGACCACTGCAGGTCTGATGGCGGCTTTGTCAAGTATGTATGAGAAACCGTCGGCAAACAACAAAGTGCACCTGATGAAGAAGTTGTTCAACCTAAAGATGGCTGAAGGAGCCTCGGTAGCGCATCATCTTAATGAGTTCAACACTGTCACAAATTGATTATCCTCAGTAGATATTGATTTTGATGATGAGATTTGTGTTTTGATTGTGCTGGTGTCGTTGCCAAATAGCTGGGAAGCTGTGCGGATGGCTGTGAGCAATTCTGCAGGAAAGAGCAAGCTCAGTTATGAAGACATACGGGATTTGATTCTAAGCAAGGAAGTTCGGAGAAAAGACGTCGGTGAAACCTCGACTTCTGGTGCGGCCCTAAACCTTGAGACAAGAGGTAGAGTACAAGACAGGAACTCTGGCAGGGGCAGATCAAAATCCAGAAAAGGTAGAAGAATATCCAGATCTGGACGACAACTAGAGTGTTGGAATTGTGGCAAGACTAGCCACTTCAAGAAAAATTGCAAAGAACCAAGGAAGAAGATTGGTAACAACTCTGCAAACGTCGTGGCAACAGAAGAAATACAGGATGCACTAATTCTCTCTGTTGACAGTCCTCTTGACTCTTGGGTCACGGACTCGGGAGCCTCTTTTCATACCACTGCGATCCGTGAAGTACTCGAAAACTATGTTGCTGGAGATTTCGGAAAAGTGTACTTGGCTGACGGAACGCCTCTAGATATCGTGGGCATGAGTGATGTTCGCATCAGAGTCCACAGCGATACGGTATGGAAGCTACAAAAGGTCAAACATGTCCCACTGCTGAAGAAGAACCTGATTTCAGTGGGACAACTTGATGAAGAAGGGCATGCCATAAAATTCCACTGTGGTCAGTGGAAAGTATGTATGGGAGCCAGACTCTTGGCTCGGGGATATAAAATAGGTACTCTCTATTTGACCACTAATCTGAGAGATACAGTTGCAGTTGCAGTTGCAAAGGGTGACTCTAAACTATGGCACCTAAGGCTTGGGCATATGAGCGAGAAAGGGATGAAGGTGTTGCTGTCAAAGGGGAAACTACCAGAACTGAAGTCAGTTGAATCTGATTTGTGTGGAGACTGCATCCTAGGAAAGCAGAAGAAAGTAAGTTTCAAGAATGTTGGCAGAACTCCGAAGCCTGAGAAGTTGGAGCTGGTACACACGGATTTGTGGGGTCCCTCTCCAGTGGCATCTCTTGGAGGCTCGCGGTACTATATTACAAATAGATGATTCAAGCAGAAAGGTATGGATTTACTTCTTAAAGCAAAAATATGATGTGAAGTTTTTAAGAAGTGGAAGACCATGGTAGAGACAAAAACTGGTTTGAAATTGAAGTGTCTAAGATCAGACAATGGAGGAGAATATGAAGACGGGGGATTTAAACAGTTCTGCACGGTAAATGGGATTAAGATGCAGAAAACTATCCTAGGGACACCACAACAGAATGGCGTTGCTGAACGCATGAACAGAACCCTCAATGAGCGTGCAAGGAGTATGAGGTTGCATGCTGGGTTGCCAAAAACCTTCTGGGCCGATGCAGTGAGCACTGCTGCTTATTTGATAAATAGAGGACCCTCTGTCCCTCTGGGCTACAGACTACCTGAAGAAGTCTGAAGTGGAAAGGAGGTAAATCTTTCTCACTTGAAAGTTTTTTGTTATGTCTCATATATTTACATTGAATCTAATGCTCGTAGCAAGTTAGATGCTAAATCTAAGAAATGTTATTTCATTGGCTATGGGGATGAGGCATTCGGGTATAGGTTTTGGGATGATCAAAACCGGAAGATCATTAAAAGTAGGAATGCTACTTTTAATGAAATGGTTGTGTACAAGGACAATTTGAATGCAGAATCAGTCAATGCAAAGTCAGAGGCTGAAAAGCCTGATTTTATCAGCTTGGATGAGATTTCTAATGGTGCAGCTCAAAGAAGAAATTCAGAAGTTGATGAGGATCTAGAAGCTGAACAAGATCCTGAAGTTGAAGAAACTGAAGAACAACAGATTGAGCAGGGAACACCTACAATGGCTGTCCGAAGGTCTACTAGAACCATTAGACCTCCACAGCGTTATTCACCCTCCTTGTTCTATATTCTGTTGACAGATGGCGGTGAGCCAGAGACATATGATGAAGCCTTGTAGGTTGAAAATTCAACCAAGTGGGAGTTAGCCATGAAAGATGAGATGGACTCATTGATGACTAACCAAACATGGGAGTTGACTAAGTTGCCAGCAGGTAAGAAGGCTTTACATAACAAGTGGGTGTATAGAATAAAGGGTGAGCATGATGGTAGCAAGCGCTACAAGGCGAGATTGGTTGTCAAGGGCTTTCAACAAAAGGAAGGTATTGACTACACCGACATATTTTCACCAGTAGTGAAGATGACAATCATCAGACTGGTACTAGAAATTGTGGCGGTAGAGAATCTACATCTTGAGCAATTAGATATGAAGACAGCATTCCTTCATGGCGATTTGGCGGAAAATATCTATATGAGGCAGCCACAGGGATTTACAGTGCAGGGGAAAGAAAGTCATGTATGCAAACTGAGGAAGAGCTTGTATGGCCTAAAACAAGCTCCAAGACAATGGTACAAGAAGTTTGATAGCTTCATGGACTTTGCTGGGTTTACGAGGTGCAATGTAGATCACTGTTGTTATGTTAAGAGTTTTAAAAACTCTTATATCATCCTACTGCTGTATATGGATGATATGCTCGTTATAGGGTCCAGCATGGAAGAGATCAATAATTTGAAGAAACAGTTGTCATCACAGTTTGCAATGAAGGATTTAGGAGCTGCAAAACAAATCCTGGGCATGAGAATCATTAGAGACAGAGCTAATGGTACACTAAAGTTTTCACAGACAGAGTATGTGAAGAAGATTCTCGACAAGTTTAGCATGGATGGAGCTAAGCCGGTAAGCACACACCCTTGGGAAGTCAGTTCAGACTAACCAAGGATCAGTCACCAAAGACGGATCAGGAGAAGGCATACATGAGCAAGGTGCCCTACGCCTCAGCTATCGGAAGTCTGATGTACGCAATGGTCTGCACTAGACCGGATATTGCACATTTGAAGCTGCAGGGCTACGTGGATGCTGATCTAGCTGGTGATGTTGATAGCAGGAAGAGTACAACATGGGTATATACAGCGGTGTGCTGGGCCTCAAAGTTACAAAAATTTGTGGCTCTTTCTACCACAGAAGCTGAATATGTGGCTGTGACAGAAGCTGGAAAGGAGATGGTCTGGCTAAAGGGTTTCTTGAATGAGTTGGGTAAGAAGAATGAGAAGAGCGTTCTACACAATGATAGTCAGAGTGCTATTTTTCTTGCGAAGAACCCGGCGTATCATTCGAGAACGAAGCACATTCAGTTGAGGTATCACTTTATACGTTCACTACTGGAAAGCGAACAGTTGATACTTGAGAAAATTTGTGGTACAGAGAATCCAGCAGACATGTTTACAAAAGGTGTGACTGTTGAGAAACTGAAGCTGTGCGCAGCTTTAGTTGGTCTTCAAGCTTGAGGACAGGTGGAGGAGACATTCGGAGGAGATTCACCCCATTTCGACTTGATGGGATTCAAGTCAAGTGGGAGATTGTTGGGCGTGACTTGAATCTTTTTTTGGGCCCAATATCTTCTCCTTTCCTCTCTTGGTTTGCTGTCCAAATCCTAGCTATTGTTGGATTTGTTTTCCCTCTCAGCCGTGTAAAGGATTGCTTGCCTTTCTTGGTTTTCTTTTTTTTCCACTCCAAGCTATATGTGGACTTCTTTAACCGACTTTGTGCTATTATAAAAAGGGATGCAGCATGTGAAATCAAGCCAAGCAAAAAGAAGAAAATCACGGTAGTGAGTGAAAGAGGGAGAGAGAAAAAGAAAGGGAAAGAGAAAAGAAAGGGAAAGAGAGAAAAAAGAGAGGTGGAGAACGCATGGTGTAGTGAGTAGGGAGAAGAAAAAATTGCAGAGTTCCAATTGTTATTTTTTCCTCTTTTGTTTGAGGGTGAGATACGGGTGTATTGGGGCTTTGGGTTTTGAGTGATTTTTCTCCCTGTTATTTTTGTACTCCATCTTTTGATAGTGAATTTCTCCGGGTCGTCTCTAACAGTGGATGTAGGCTTGTTAAGCCGAATCACTTAAATCTTGGTATCGTGTGTGATTATTTTTTGCTATCTTCTTATTATTCGCATCTCACGGGTCTTGGGGGAAATAAAATATATTTCCTAACAAAAATAACTGAAAATATTTGTATGAACTGAATACTACATTTCTGTGTAATTGTAACTGTGTACAAAATGGCCTATTTATAGTTGAATAAAGCCAGTTAAACTAGGAAATACAATCAGGGAATTAATAGACAATATTACAGAATCAAATCAGACCTATACAAGGAAAAAAGGTAACTCTGATAAATACAAATTATAAGGAAAATACGGTGAGTATCAGAATATATTCTAACAATATCTATTAATAGTTTAAAGTTTCTTATTTCTTTTTTTTTAAAAAAAATTAATCATATATGTATGTTATTTAATTGTTCTAATTGAATTGGTTTAATCCTTTTACCTTGTAAATTCATTTTTTTTTAGAGAAGTACCCTGAAAATTATTAACAACTAATCACGTGAGAATAATTAAATATCAGATAATATATGATTAAAAAGATATGAAAATGAAAATTTGACTAATTTATGACATGATCTTAACACAAAACGAGCAAAAGTAATTAATCAGATTAAACAAATTAAAACCTGATCCATAGAATGTTGAATCCCTATGCGGGATCGACAGTCATTATGTCCAAGGCACCTTTGAAAGTGGTAAAATGTTTAATACCTAAGAAAAATTGTTCCTAATGCTTTAACACTGTTAAGTCATTTATAACTTTGTCCTTCACATATAATTGAAGATAGGCTATATTCGACCCGAGTTGAATTGAGTATTGAATGTTCAAGTTTGATAAATTTAATTCAATTTTGAATACGAGTTGAGCTCGATCTTAACACTTAGTTAGATATTTTGTTCAAACTTGCCTCAATTATTTTTTAAACAAATTTGAGCTTGTTCACGAGCTGCTCAATTAACTTATTCATTTCTTATATAAAGTAAATATCATGATTATTGATCTTTTCATAAATTTATACAAATCTTTAAAACTAAACGCATAGCAACAATAATTTGAATTATTTCTATCATATTAGGAAGAAAATTATCTTTTACTTAAAGTGTTCTTATTACAAAATTGAAATAATTCTAAAAAAAAAATTGTAAAAATGAGGTTATATGAGTTTATACAAGCTTATACAAACTTATCTGATTCGAGCCAAGTTTATACAAGTATGTCTTGTTTTATATTCGAACAAATTATTTTGTTTAGGAACAGATCATTTATTATTCAAACTGAGACCAAATCAAGTTTAACCGAACCAAGTTCACGAGAAGCTGAGTTCATCTTACACCCCTAATTGAAGGTAATCCTTCTGTGTCGCTCGAGTTTGTTGGCCTTTCATCCTTGCCTAGGCATGTGACAGCCCACTAGCAGTAAGGTTATCAATTTTTTACACAACTTATAAATTAAGTACGAATTCAAGACAAAATTAAAGGGTTAAGGTTTTGTACTATTGGTTTTTGGTCAATTTAGGTCCACCCAAATTAACTGATTTAATAAACAGGTCAATCCCGAATTAACTTGCTTAACCTATGTGTGACTCATATAAACCATATAAATTAAATTAGAACTTTTCTTACTATTACAAAATAAACTTTAAAGGCTAATTTTCATATAAAATCCATATAAATTAAATTCTTTTGTTTTTTGTTTTTTTTGTTTTTGCATTTAAATATATATATAGTTTGAAACAGTCAAACGAGTCGTGTTTTGATCAACCTAACATGACCTGTTTATTAAATGAGTTATGCAACTCGAGTCAAATCAACCCAATACGATGTGTTTATTAAACATGTGATAATAGCTTGAAAGTGCCTATTTTCTCTATTAAAATAAGTATTATCATACTTTGTTTTATTTTAATTCTTGTATTTTATAGTTGATTTTAGAATAGTGTTTGATTACTAATCTTGAATTTAAATAATATATTAATGCAAGTAATTATATTATTGCAGGAATTGGAAAAGAAAAAGACTAAAGCTAGAAGACGAAAAGCCAAGTCAATCAAAGTCAAGCCAAGCCAAGCCAATCAAATGAAGGAAAGAAGAAGTGGGGTTGCATTATCCAATAAGAGAGGAATTTTAATTGAATTAAAAGACAAACATCCAATTCTATTTGGGAGAGGAGACAAAACCGTGCAGTCTTAGTAAGATTGGAATTGTTTTTCTAGGGAAAAAAAGCGGTCGAACAGGAGGAAGAGAGGGGGGTCTTCTGATTATTTATTATTTTTTGGGACTTTTGGTTTTGCTCTCGAGGTTGGCTACGCAGACAGAGAAGGGGGAAAAGGTGAAAGAGAAAAAGAAGGGGAATTCAGGCTGGAGCTACAGAGAACGAGAAAAAAAAAAAAGAGAACGAAAAAGAAAAGGCAGAACAGGAAGAGAGAACCAGTAGACGTGAAGAAAAGAGAAAAAGAAGGGCAGATTTTTGGAGCGAGGTAGACGTGAAGAAAGGAGAAAAAAAAGGAGCTGCACGCATTGACAGGAATTTGAGGAAGAGGAGTTCAGATTTTTGGAGAGAAGCAGTGCAGTTCTGAATTTTCTAGTTAGCCAATCAACAGTGTCCTTTGTTTTCTTATTTCTTCCTTAATTTATTTTATTTTGTTAATGTTTAGTACTTCGATTATGGAATTTATTTTCATAATTATGAGTGGCTAAATTTCTAGCTAAGGCTAGGGGTAAAGCCTAGTATTTTTATTATGTATTCTTGAGACATTTTGTTCTTCATAGATTAATGATTAAATTTTGAGGATGATTTTAATTTGAGAATAGTTTCATGTTACAAGTTTATTTTGATTCACTATGATTTTTGTTTATATCAAATGCTTACTTCGTTTGATTTGTTATGATTCGAAAATATAGTGAATGCTTAATTTATTGTAACATTGTTATAAAAATCAAATTCTTTATCAACCCATATTTAATTTACTTTATTTTTATCAGTGCCTAATTGTTTTATCTTCCGATTAGGAGAGTTGATTCTCTACCTAGTTGTGTTAAAATATACGTCTCAAGGATACGTAATAGGATGCTAGGTGGATCCCTAAAGCCTTAGTGTTTCTCATCAATTTTCTCAAACTCTTTTTAATTAATTTAGTTTAGTTGCTTTAAGTTTATTTTATTATTAATCATCTCCATTGCTCCACTGTATAAGTGGAAAACAATTCAATTTATTTTTCTGCACAATAATAGGATTTTTACTTAGTGTCTACCATTCCCTATGGATCGAACTCGTACTTATCAAGATTTATTACTTGCGATAGCCTAAACTTGGGTTTGCACTCTTTTTGGCTCAACAACATGTCATATTGGTTGTGTCATGTCATCTATTTATTTAAATAAGTTGTTATGTAATGAGGAGTCTGAGGTCAATAAGGAGAGTGGGGAGTAGTAGTGGTAGTAGGATTCTAAGAGTAAGAGGATAAGATCCTCAATAGCAATAGGATTCTAAATAAGAGGTGTTTCCTCAGTAGCAATAGACTTAGTAGCAATTGTGGTAGGATTTATTTTGCTAAAGTAGTATTATACTGTAATTCATCTACCATATCATCCATGTATCCTAACACTATATAAGGAGAAAGTGATGAATAAGATGACTAGTCAATTAATATATATTTCAACTCTTGAGTTGTTTGGGAGGTTCCGGGTTCCTCGAATTACCCCACCATTGTTACATATAATTTGCAACCATAGGCAAGCCTAGAAGGTGTGATTCGGCTGCCTTCCTTGTTTAAAGGCCAATTACTCGTTCTCAATCTTAGGCACGTAACATCTTGGTATTAGAGCCAGGTTGCTCTATGGCTAATCAACGATTGGAACGACTGGAGAAGGATGTTAACTCTCTGGGTACCGGACAGCAGGATCTACAGAAACAGATGCTTGAAGGGCAGGAGCACATGATGAAACAGATGGAAGCTATGTGTGCAGACATCAAGGCATCTATTGGAGACAACTCTGGAGAAGAGACATTCTCTAAGAACCAAACTGGAAGATGGGGTTCGCGAACTGAAACAACAGATCGTTTGTACAAAAGTTGGCCAAACTGGACTTCCCAAAGTATGACGGCTCACACGATCCCACCAGCTGGCTGTGTCGTGCAGAGCAGTTCTTCGAATTCCATAATGTTAATGAGGGAGAAAGGGTACCTATTGCCACTTATCATTTAGAAGATGAAGCACAACTATGGTATCAATTATTTTGAGACAGGGAAGAGGAATTGACGTGGGCGACAATGAAGGAAGGTATGCATGCTCGTTATGGCCCTACGCAATTTGAGGATTACTTTGTAGACTTAACAAAACTGAAGCAAACTGGCACAGTAAGGGAATATCAAGGCTAGTACGAGAGATTGCTAAGCAAAGCAGGAAAGTTGACGGTGACACAGCAGATGGGAGGATTTATCAGTGGGCTGAAAGATGGAATTAGAGCAGAGGTGCAAGCCTCTAGACCAACCACTTTGATAGCTGCCAAAGGCTTAGCCTGTTTATATGAAGCCAAACATGAGGCTAAGCATAATACTCAAAGGCGCACACCAGCGCTTTCAAATGAAAGGCGAGGATCTCAGTCATCAAGATATCGCCCTCTGCCATCCGCAAATCTAACTCGTGGCCGTACTCCAGCAATAAAATGCTTGAGTCCAGCTGAGTTAGTGGACAAACGAGCCAAGGGTCTTTGCTTTAACTGTGATGAGAAATTCTCCCCGGGGCATCGCTGTAAGAAGTTATTTCTAATAGAAGGGATTTATGAGGAAGAAGACCAACTAGACAGAGAAGGTGGATATGATCCACTAGCGTACATAGAAGAAGGAATCCCGGGAATTTCCTCACACACAATTTTGGGAATGTAAGCACCTCAAACTATGCGGATCAAGGCTAGTATTCAGAAGGCTTGGGTCACTCTCTTGGTAGACATGAGGAGCACTCATAATTTCCTCAGTATTGACCTTGCCCAAAGACTGGGATTAATAACTGAAGAGAAAAAAAAAAAACCAGATTCATGGTATTAGTTGCTACTGGGGAGAAGGTCAACAGTGTGGAGGCGGTGTTGCAAAGTGCAAGTATGGATTCAGGGACTCTTTTTATTCTTGAATTCTATCTATTACCCTTGGTAGGTTATAATGTTGTATTAGGAGCACAGTGGCTGAGAACATTGGGACTGATTTTATGGGATTTCTCGAAGCTTCACATGAGCTTCTAGTTTAAAGGGAGATGGGTACAACTAATGGGTGTAGCCTCACCTAGGGACATGTTGCTAGAAGCCCAACCCATGTTGAAGGCTCTTAGAAAACAGCAAGGAGGAATTCTCCTCTGCCTCTTCACTATTCAGTTGGGCATGGAGCAAAATTCTCAAACCGTTGAGAGTCAATGCATAAGAAAATTGCTGGAGGTAGGACTGAAAAGGTGGTTGCGGTTAGCAATTATTGGCTATAACTATAACCGCAACCGCCTTATGCGGTTACTCAAAAACACCAACCGCCATCGCACCGCCTAGGGCGGTTAGCGGTTATGTAATAACCGCCAGTTAGCAGTTATTAAATCTAAAACCGCTCCGCTATAACCGCTTTTGATAATTTGACCTATTTTAGGTGTTAGGCCCTTTTTTGGGCTTATTTCAGATGTTTTTACCATTTTTTTAGGCCATTTCAGGGCCTTTTTTTTGCCTAAATATGTGCATTCTTTAACACTTATCAGCCCAATAAGCCCATGCAATATATTAGTTAATTTTTTTATTTTTATTAAAAAAAGAAAACAAACGGTGAAAGGTCGATGTAAGAACAAAAGATGGAAGATCATCGCAATCACGGAACACAAAATCTCAACCCTAATTCACAAAATTAGGGTTCATTCATAGACGAAACGGAAGCCTAGTTAGGAAGTTTCCAATAAACAAGTAATCGAACACAAAACATGAGATCTAAAAACAAACAAGCGAAGATAAAATCTAAACCAACAAATATACAGCCACATCCATCGACAACATATCGTTTAGAATCCAAAATCACAAAAAAGAAAAAGCAACGCAACAATCACAGATCTGAGAGAATCCGAAGAAACATTGCGGTTGAGGGCGATGTCGGTGCTGGAGAGGGTTTCCTGGATGGAGGCGAGGTCCGCGAGGATGCGGTTGGTGTCGCAGATCTGTGATCTGGATGGAGGCGAGGGTCCGTAGTAGTTCATCTTCACAACCACAGATTGAGAAGGGCCCGGAGATTGTGGTGTGCGGCGCTACTCTTCCTCCAACTTCTTGAAAAGGGTGGATGAAGAATTCAACAAAGACAGAAGGAGACAAGAGGATGAGAAAAATGATTTGTGGTTTGCGGCACTTGCAAGAGTAGAGGTAAAAAGATAGAAATAAAACCTTTAACTCTATAAGCACACGACGTCGTTTTGTGCACACATATATACATTTTGTATATATTTTATTATATAAAACATTTAATATATATATGGGTAGGCGGTTAGCGGTTATAACTGCTAACCGCCTATCCCAAAACCGCTAACCACCCCGCCTAAGGCAGTTAGCGGTTTTTTTCCAACCGCCTTGAAGACGGTTATGCAGTTATGCGGTTAGCGGTTGCGGGGCAGTTATAACCGCCCTGCCTTTTCAGCCCTAGCTAGAGGAATGCAACCAGATTTTTGAGGAGCCACACGGGTTACCTCTTAACCGTGTACAAGATCACAAACCATTGAGAGTCCATGTTGCTATTTCAAAAGAATGAAATAGAAAAAATAATTATGGGATTGCTGACCAGCGGGGTGATACGAGCAAGCAATACCCCTTATTCTTCTTCAGTTCTCTTGGTCAAAAAACATGATGCATCTTGGTGTCTTTGTGTGGATTATCGGGCTCTTAATCGTATTACAATCAAAGATAAATTTCCCATTCCGGTGGTGGATGAGTTATTAGATGAGCTACATGGAGCCCAATTCTTTTTCAAGTTGGATCTTCGTTCTAGGTACCACCAAATCCGCATGTATGAGGCCGATGTGGAGAAAACAGCATTCCGGACTCATTAGGGACACTTTGAGTCCTTGGTCATGCCATTTGGCCTCACCAACACTCCCTCAACATTTCAATCATTGATGAATGAAATCTTCAAAGAGGTCACCCGTAAGTTTATTCTTGTCTTCTTTGACGACATTCTAATATACATCAAAACTTGGAATGATCATTTGTAGCACTTGTTGATTGTTTTTAAGATTTTATGGGCTAATCGATTATATGTGAAGCAGGAAAAGTGTAGCTTCAGACAACAAGAGGTTACCTATCTTGGCCACATCATCGGTAGACATGGAGTGTGAATGGACCCTGAAAAGGTTTCAGCTATGCTGGACTGGCCAAATCCAACAAACATCAAAGCCTTACGAGGATTTTTGGGGCTCACTGGTTATTACAGAAAATTCGTTCGTCACTATGGTTCCATAGCCCGAGCACTTACTCAACTCCTCAAGAAAGATGCTTTTCATTGGTGCGCAAAGGCTGAAGCAGCATTCATACAACTAAAAGGCACAATGACACAGGCACCAGTATTAGCTCTCCCTGACTTTTCAAAAAAATTTATCATTGAATGTGATCCCTCAGGTGTGGGAATCGGTGCGGTGCTGATGCAAGAGAAGCGACCAATAGCATATTTCAGTCAAGGCCTTCATGGCATGAATTTGACTCTTTCCACATACAAAAAGGAGATGCTTGCTTTAGTGGCTGCGATCCAAAAATGGTGCCCATATCTGTTGGGACAACAATTTATCGTTCGAACAGACCACCGCAATCTGAAATATCTTTGGGGCCAAACTATCACGACAGAGTCGCAACAACAATGGTTGGTAAAATTATTGGGGTATGATTTTGTGATAGAATACAAGAAGGGTAGTGAGAACTCGGTAGCGAATGCACTCTCAAGAAAAATGGAAGGTACTCCAGCTGCCCTATCTCAATCAATCCCCCATTGGGTTGACCCCATCAAAGAAGAGACATTGCAGGAACCGAAATTGCAAGAGCTGATGCATTGAATTCACAAGGGAGAAGCAGAAGGGCCTTGGAGAGCCAGAGCTGGGCTGATTTACTTCAAGGACAGAATATTCCTCCTTCCAACTTCACCACTAGCCCCAGCTATTCTTGCAGAAATACACAATAGTATGCATGAGGGGTATCACAAAAGCTTGCAACGTGTTCGAGATGTAGTTTATTGGCAAGGCATGAAGTCCCAATTGAAGAACTACATCCGTCAATGTGACGTTTGCCAGAGACATAAGGCTGACCATACATGTCCAATAGGGCTTTTACAACCCCTTCCCATTCCATCCCAAATCTGGTCAGACCTCTCCATGGATTTTATTGACAGATTACCTGTGTCACATGGAAAGACAACAATTTTTGTCGTAGTGGATCGCCTCTCCAAGTATGGCTATTTCACAGCCATTAAGCACCCATACACTGCTCCCCAGATTGCTCAAACATTTTTTTAGCACATTTTCATATTGCATGGCATGCCTACGACAATTGTATGCGACCGAGATCCAGCTTTCACTAGTCTATTTTGGTGAGAGCTTTTTCAGCTCAATGGAACTAAATTGAACTTTAGTTCCTCCTACCATTCGCAAACGGATGGACAAACTGAGGTAGTAAACTGCACACTCGAGATGTATTTGCGGTGTTTCACTAGTTCCAAGCCTAAGAAGTGGGTTACATGGCTACCTTGGGTAGAATTTTGCTACATACTAGTGTTCATTCGGCCACCAAACGAAGTCCTTTCGAAGTTGTGTATGGTAGACCTCTGCCTACACTTCTATGTTATGTTCTTGGTACCGCTAAGGTGGCTGCAGTGGAAGACATGTTACTCCAAAGGAACGTCTTAATTTGCGAAGTCAGGCATCAACTTCAGCTAGCACAGAACTGGATGAAACAGGTTTATGATAGAGGTCCCCAGGAGCGTCAATTTGTTCTAGGTGAGTGGGTATACTTGAAATTGCAGTGGTATCGCCAGCAGTCCTTGGTGAAACGTTCCTCACAGAAGCTCACTCCTAAATTTTATGGCCCATATCATATTATAACAATGGTAGGACCTGTGGCTTATAAATTGGAGCTACCTCTTGGGTCACACATCCACAATGTTTTCCTTGTGTCTTTATTGAAGAAATGGGTGGGTGAAGCAATGCCTATATCTGCAGCCATTCCCATGCCAAGTGATGAGGAAAAGCCCCTACTATCGCAAGCTGTTTTGGAACAACATATCCAGCAAGGGAAACATGAAGTTTTGGTACATTGGGTTAATCGTTCTTGTGCTGATGCTATGTGGGAACCTCTTCTAGATTTTATGCTTCGTTTTCCATCATTTGCCCTTGAGGACAAGGGCGATTTTAAGGGGTGAAGAATGTTACGTAATGAGCAGTCTGAGGTCAATAAAGAGAGTGGGGAGTAATAGTGGTAGTAGGATTCTAAGAGTAAGAGGATAAGATCCTTAGTAGCAATAGGATTCTAAATAAGAGGTGTTTTCTCAGTAGACTTAGTAGCATGTAATTCATCTAACATATCATCCGTATATCCTAACACTATATAAAGAGAAAGTGATGAATAAGATGAGCAGTCAATTAATATATATTTTAACTCTTGAGTTGTTTCCCTGTTCAAAGGCCAATTACTCATTCCCAATCTCAGGCACGTAACATAAGTCATTTTAAAATTGAAGAATTTGATGGGTTTAACTAGATAGATTAGATTCGAGTTGACACATAAGTTAACCCAACACAAATTATTTCTCAAAAAAAACAAAAAAAACCCAACACAAATTATCTGCCCTAGTCTATATCAATTGAATTGAAGCTATGATCAACAATGGAGCTGCCCAAAGGTTAAAACCGTTGCCCAAACGTTATCTTCTCCTAAATAAAGTCGGTTTAACAGAGAGGTAACGGCTAGAAGACAAAACCAATCGACACAGATCTCAGTACCAGCTACTAGCATTCATATTCCCACTCCCAGTCTTCCACAGAGGAACAGTAACGGTCACATTTTGATCTTCCCCATAAACCCCCCTTTACACTCTAAACGGGTACATTGCTTTTCTCTCTCTCTCTGCCAAAGCCCTCTGTTTTTCTCTCTGTCTAGGAAATGGCGAAGAGCTTTGGCTTCTTCATCTCTCTCTTGCTTTTCCTGACCCTCTTCACGCTCCCACTCGCGCGCGCGTCGGTGCCGGTTTCGAGGGCCCAGAACCGCGTCGTGGGGACGGAGCTGTGGTGCGTAGCGAAGAATAACGCCGACGACGCGGCTCTGCAGTCCGCTCTTGACTGGGCCTGCGGGCCCGGGGCCACCGACTGCAGCCCAATCCAGCAAGGCGGTACCTGCTACGTACCCACCGACATCCAGGCCACGGCATCGTTTGCCTTCAACGACTACTACTTGAAGCACGGCATGACCGACGACAGTTGCTTCTTCGACAACACCGCCGCTCTCACTTCTTTGAACCCTAGTGAGTGCCCAGAAAAAGTTTGGAGGGCTTTTCGATCTGATTTGAGTGAACCCATTAGTTTATTTTCAGTCTTTTTAAAGAAAATTAAGTTGGGGGGTTTTTTTCTGGGGGTTTTTGGATCTGTAAAGCTTGAACTTTTTTTGTGTTTTAGTTAATATAGGATTTGATCCTGGTTATTTTTTTCGATGTTCCATTGCAGGTCATGATAATTGCAAATTCCCATCCAGGTAACTGTTCAGATTTTTAGTCTTATTTATTTTGGTTCTGGTGTCGGAAGATTGGTTATTAGGAAATTTAAGTGCTTCGGGAAGAAAGCCTCAGGGAAAACATTAGAATTGTCTTCTGAAAATTTTACGTTTTCAATAAAACATGATTGAATTTCCTAGTAAATGTGCTATAACTGTCTTGCTGAAAGGATCCTCAAAAAAAAAAAAAACAAAACAAAACAAATCAAAATATTACAAAGATTATTGGAGCCAGAGGCTTATTATATGCTGACAAGTTAAATTACTCTGTTGATGTGTAAATGCTCTATCTAGAGAAATTAATAGCCCAATAATATGGATCGCCTTATTTGGAAGCAGGCAATGTTTTTCAGTTACATAACACACATGTGGGTATTTTATGATTATAGCCATATTTCCAAGATTTATTGCAGAAAGTAAAAGCAGAGAGTCTTTTGGTTTTCTAGATTGTGTAACATTTATCAACTTCAATGATGCAGCTTGTTGGCGAGCAACGGAAACTTTTCCGGTTTATTCACAGGAGCGGGAATGGGATCAAGTGAGAACATAAACGGCTGCACTCGCAATGCCCAGCTATGGTTTTGGACTGTAATTATTGCTCAAATGTTTATTATGATTACACACATTATTGTTTCACAACCGTAGAGAGTAACTGGCTTATCCTCTTTTTCCCATTTAAGCAGCCCGTGAAATCAAAAAACCGAAGGCTTTTTTGTTGATGAGATACCTGCTAATGCATATTTCAGAAACTGAAAATGTATTGTATCTGTGGTTAGAAGTCTCTAAAATAGTGTTAGTATGCATATTTGTAGTGGCCAATTGGGACATTTCCAATGGATCAGAATTCTTGAGCAGAACCCTCAAAAATTTGAGGAACTTGCATATCTTCTTATTACATGGATATCTTTTAAGTGCTATTGCTTTTGGGAATTGTTAGAATATTAATTGTAATTATTAAGTCTATCACTTTCTATTATCTTTAAGCTTCTGAGACAAAGAAATTTTATTTAATAACTAGGATGATGTGGCAATAAAAATTAGCCTTTTTACAAGTCTTATTGATTTAAAGGCTGCTTTTCATTTTCATGTCATCCCAGTTGTATAGTATTCGTATAATAGTATACTAAATATCAGTACTCTTTGCGATAAGTTGGGATTTAATATGATATCAGAGCAAATGTTTTATCATTTACTTTTAATTTCAATTAAATATTTTACGTGTTGGATCGCATATGTGGTGTGAGAGTTTGAGCCTACAATTGAAGAGAAATGTTAGAATATTAATTTAAATGGTTAAGAGCTTCTATGGAATTGCGTTAAAAGTGCTTAAAAAGTGCTTTTAATATATAAATAGCTTGCCAAACAAAAATGGGTTCATTTTTGCTCTAAAAAGTTTAAAATTGCGTTTTGGAATAGAATAATTATATATGTCAACTCCTATGTCTATATTGTGTCTATCAAAATTGATTTAGCTTTCAAAATTATCCTTGAATTTATGATTGATCATTATTGACTTTTGATTCAATGATAATTTTAAAAATCACATCAATTTTAGTAAACACAAGATAAACATAGAGATTGATATATATCCTTTCTCTTTGAAATAAACTTGAAAATAAGGTTTTTTCTATTGATAAATTCTATTTCTCAACAATCTCAAACAAGTTCTTTGATGCTGCTCCATTATTCTCCAATCACTCACTTTTGACACATGTTATACCACGTGTTGGTCTTGCAACTCTTTTGGAATCTACTCCTGGATCTTCTACTTAATTTTATAAGATTGCAACTCAACGGGGTTAATAAGCAACCCCACACCATTTTTGTAAAGAAACAAAAGAAATAGTGGAGCTGCGAGCCTCCTTTGGCACTCCACTTTTTTGCATAAAAGGAGTGTGTACAAGGCAATTCTAAGAACTTTTAGTGGAGTCATATACTTTACGGTGATAAAGATGTTTGCTTTCTTTCGTTTTTAATTAAATGTTTAACTTATATGATTAACATCTTTCTTAGCAAAGGGCATAGATTATGAAAAAAAGAAAATTAGCTTGAGTGCCATGATAGAGATTTTCTGATCTTCCCCACTTCGCAATAAGATCAAGAACATTAAGTGGAACTTGGAAACATCATCGCATTGAGTCTCAAACATCAATGCCAATATAGACGGAATTTGCAAGGCTGCAGTGAGATTTGAGTCTAACTTCTTTTTTTTCTTTTTCTTTTTTTCTTATAAAACAGGAGGATCTTGTTCTGTTGTTGTGACTTGGAATTCATATCAATCTCTCCGACTTTATGCATTCATTGCATTCTTTATATATATATATATATATATATTTCAATTCTAAGGTGTTCTCCTCTAACCAACTCATCAGTACTATACATGAAGTGAGAAAGAAATATAAATTATGTTAATCGACTATATCTGCATTTAGTTGACAGGACCAAGGGTTGTAGGCTTCCATTATACGGGCTTGACCATGTGGTCCAGTTTATTTATGTTTTCCCATTAGATCCAAGAGGCCAACTAAGTGACCAGCGTAGCCATGTTCATATGGTGGTCACGACCTTACGACATTGTTTAGCAGCGTGAGCCATCCTAGGTTGGACCTCGTCGAGCTGTTGTTTGATGGCCGTTAGTTTGCGCACATTGAGGCATCAGTGTTGTACCAGAGGTTCCTTCGAGAACGCGCAAACCCGAATGTGAATGGATAAGGGCCGAATAGACCACATGGAGGAAAGCTATGACCAATGAGTATATTATATGTATATTTGATGTGTTTCCCTGCTTTGTAATTTCAATTCCTGAAAACTTTTGTCGCTAAGATTATGTGTCATTATTCTTTCTTACGCTAAAACTTATCTCTTTTATCAGCATAATGATAGAGACAACATATTTTGTAAAATGTATTGTGAACTGTAAAATGTTCAAATAATTCTTATTGGATTACTGCTTTTACTACATTAAAGTTAGGCTCACAGCATGAGCTCGGTTCCGGAGTATCTTACTTACTAAGTCGTGGACTGACACAATTGTTGTTGTTTTCTTTCCACCTGTTAGATATTTATTTGTCCTCTAGATGTAGCAAGTTTTCAGCAGAGTTGGATGTTCGCGTATAACTTGAATTGTCAAGTCAAGAAATATAGGCCCAATTTTATTTCCTTCTCCCAAGCGGATTAGAAGTCCTTGGAGCTTTGGTCTTTCTCTCCTTTTACAAGCCTAATTAGGATTCCTTTCTCTCACTGACTATTGCTTTTATAAAAGGAGCAATAGGTATAGCCCTTTAGTTGATCAAGTCATGGCAATGCAATAGAGAGAGAGAGAAAAAAAAAAGAAAAAGAAAGGTGGAGAACGCATGGTATAAGTGTGTAGGGAGAAGAAAAAAAAATTGTAGAGTGTCAATTGTTATTTTTTCCTCTTTTGTGTGAGGGTGAAATACGGGTGTATTGGGATTTTGGGTTTTTAAGTGTTTTTTTTCCCTGTTACTCTTTGTACTCCATCTTTTGATAGTGGATTTTCTTCGGGTCGTTTCCAACGGTGGATGTAGGCTTGTTAAGTAAAACCACTTAAATCTTGGTGCCGTATGTGATTGTTTTTTGCTTTCTTCTCATTATTCGCATCTCACGGGTCTTGGAGAAATAAGAGATATTTCCTAACAACTGATATCAGAACTTTTGGTTCAAGTGGGAGCGATGGCAGGAGAAAAAGGAAAAGCAGAAAGAATCGAAAAATTTGATAGCACATATTTTACATATTGGAAGATGCAGATCAAAGATGTACTTTATAGGAATGATCTACATCTGCCTCTTCTAGGGGAGCAACCAGACAATCAAGTTATCATTGTTAAGATCGATAGCACACAACGTTGTAAAAGAGAAAACCACTGCAGGTCTGATAATGGCTTTATCAAGTATGTATGAGAAACCGTCGACAAACAACAAGGTGCACCTAATGAAGAAGTTGTTCAATCTAAATATGGCTGAGAGTATTCTCATCCAGCTCCTTATTTTTATCCTCAAAGTAGGGAGTAAAATCAGTTTTCCTACTTTAGAGAGCCACTTTTTCTAAACACCTACATCCGACTCCATACTTTAGAGATCCACTTTGACTTTTTCATTTAAATATTAATATTTTTTAAAAGGGAAAAACAAATAAAATTAAAAAATAGGAAAGAGAAACTAATATTTTATTATAAAAAAGAAGAGTAGGGAGTGAAATGGCTCCCTACTAGTAGGGAGCCATTTAGTAGGGAGCCATTTCAAGCTCCCTACTTTTTTCCTCAAAGTAGAGAGCCAGATGTGAGCAATAAAATGATCAAAAATCCATTTTGGCTCCCTACTATAAGGATATCCCTACAGTAGGGAGCCGAATGAGAATGCTCTGAAGAAGCCTTGCTAGCGCATCATCTCAATGAGTTCAACAGCATCACAAATCAATTATCCTCAGTAGATATTGATTTTGATGATGAGATTTGCGTTTTGATTGTGTTTGAGTCATTTCCAAATAACTGGAAAGCTGTGCAGATGGCTGTGAGCAATTCTGCAGGGAAGAGCAAGCTTAGTTATGAAGACATACGAGATTTGATTCTAAGCAAGGAAGTTCAGAGAAAAGATGCTGTTGAAACCTCGACTTCTAGTGCAGCCCTAAACCTCGAGACAAAAGGTGGAGTACAAGATAGGAACTCTAGCGAAGGCAGATCAAATTCTAGAAAGGGTAGAAGAAAGTCAAGATCTGGACGACAACTGGAGTGTTGGAAATGTGGCAAGACTGGCCACTTCAAGAAAAATTGCAAAGAACCAAGGAAGAAGACTCGTAACAACTCCGCAAACGTCGTGGTAGTAGAAGAAATACAGGATGCACTGATTCTCTCTATTGACAGTCCTCTTGATTCTTGGGTCATGCACTTAGGAGCCTCTTTTCATACCACTACGATCCGTGAAGTACTTGAAAACTATGTTGCTGGAAATTTTGGGAAAGTGTACTTGGCTGACGGAACACCTCTAAATATCGTCAGCATAAGCGATATTCGCATCAGAGTCCACAGCGATTCGGTATGGAAGCTACAAAAAGTCATACATGTCCTAGAGTTGAAGAAGAACCTAATTTCAGTGGGACAACTTGACGATAAAGGGCATACCATAAAATTCCACGGTGGTCAGTGGAAAGTATACATGGGAGCAAGAGTCTTGGTTTGGGGATATAAAACTGGTACTCTTTATTTGACTACTAATACGAGAGATACACTTGTAGTTGTAGTTGCAAAGGGTGACTCTAAACTATGGCACAAAAGGCTTGGTCCCATAAGCAAGAAAGGGATGAAGGTTCTTCTGTTATAAGGGAAATTAATGGATGTGAAGTCATTTGAGACTAATTTGTGTCAATTCTGCGTCTTAGGCAAGTAGAAGAATGTGAGTTTCATGAAGGTTGACAGAACTCTGAAGCTTGAGAAGTTGGAGTTGGTACACACGAATTTGTGAGGTCCCTCCCTAGTGGCATCTCTTGGAGGCTCGCGGTACTACATCACATTCATAGATGACCCAAGTAGAAAGGTATGGATTTACTTCTTAAAGCAAAAATCTGATGTAATTGAAGTTTTTAAGAAGTGGAAGACCATGATAAAGACAGAAACTTGTTTGAAATTGAAGTGCCTAAGATCAGACAATGGAGGAGAATATGAAGATAGAGGCCTAAAATAGTTTTGCGCAGTAACTGAGATTAAGATACAGAAAACTATCCCAGGAACACTACAACAGCATGGCGTAGTTCAGCACGCGAACAGAACCCTCAATGAGTGTGCAAGGAGTATGAGGTTGCATGCTGGGTTGCTAAAAATCTTCTAGGCGGATGCAGTGAGCATTGCTGCTTACTTGATAAATAAAGGACTCTATGTTCCTCTAAACTACAGACTACCTGAAAAAGTCTGGAGTGGAAATAAGGTAAATCTTTCTTACTTGAAAGTTTTTTGTTGTGTCTTATATGTTTACATTGAATCTGATGCCCGTAGCAAGTTAGATTTTAAATCTAAGAAATGTTATTTTATTGGCTATGGGGATGAAATTCAGGTATAGGTTTTGGGATGATCAAAACTAGAAGATCATTAGAAGTATGAATGTTACTTTTAATGAAATGGTTGTGTACAAGAACGATTCGAATACAAAATCAGTCAATGCAGAGTCAGAGACTAAGAAGCTTAATTTTATCAGTTTGGATGAAATTCCTAATGGTGCAGCTCAAAGAAGGAACTCAGAAGTTGATGAGGATCTAGAAGCTAAACAAGATCCCGAAGTTGAAGAAACTGAAGAACAATAGACTGAGCAGAGAACACCTACAATGGCTGTCCGAAGGTCTACCAGAACCACTAGATCCCCACAACGTTTTTCACCCTCTCTGTTCCACATCTGTTGACAGAAGGCGGTGAGCAAGAGACATATGATGAAGCCTTGCAGGTTGAAAATTCAACCAAGCAGGAGTTAGCCATGAAAGATAAGATGGACTCATTGATGACTAACCAGACATGGGAGCTGACTAAGTTGCCAGCAAGTAAGAAGGCTTTACATAACAAGTGGGTGTACAGAATAAAAGGTGAGCATGATGGTAGCAAGCGTTACAAGACGAGATTGGTTGTTGAGGGCTTTCAGTAAAAGGAAAGTATTGACTACACCGACATATTTTCACCACTGGTGAAGATGACAACCATCAAGTTGGTACTAAGAATTGTGGCTGCAAAGAATCTGCATCTTGAGCAATTAAATGTGAAGATAGCATTTCTTCATGGTGATTTGGAGGCAAATATCTATATGAGACAGCCACAGGGATTCACAATGCAAGGAAAAGAAAGTCAAGTATGCAAATTGAGGAAAAGCTTTTATGGCCTAAAACAAGCTCCAAGACAATAGTACAAGAAGTTTGACAGCTTCATAGGCGCTACTGGGTTTACGAGGTGCAATGCAAATTATTGCTGTTACGTTAAGAGTTTTCAGAACTCTTATATCATCATTCTATTGTATGTGGATGATATGCTTGTTGCAGGGTCCAATATGGAAGAGATCAAGAATTTGAAGAAACAGTTGTCATCACAGTTTGCAATGAAGGATTTGGGAGCTACAAAACAAATTCTGGGTATGAGAATCATCAGAGACAGGGCTAATGGTACACTGAAGCTTTCACAGACATAGTATATGAAGAAAATTCTCGTCAGGTTTAGCATGAATGGAGCTAAGCCAATAAGCACACCCTTGGGAAGTCAATTTAGACTAACCAAGAATCAGTCACCAAAGAACGATCAAGAGAAGGCATACATGAACAAGGTGCCCTATGTCTCAGCTATCGAAAGTCTGATGTATGCAATGGTCTGCATTAGACTAGATATTGTAGATGTAGTGGGAGCTATGAGCAGATATATGGGCAATCTAAGGAAACAGCATTGGGAGGCAGTCAAGTGGATTTTGTGATATTTGAGAGGAACTTCAGATATGTCTATTTGCTTCACAGGAGCAGATTTGAAGCTACAAGGCTAGGTGGATGCCAATTTAGCTAGTGATGTTGATCGCAGGAAGAGTACTACAGGGTTTGTATATACCTTAGGTTGTACAGCGGTGTGCTGGGCCTCAAAGTTACAAAAAATTGTGGCCCTTTCTACCACAGAAGCTGAATACGTGGCTGTGACAAAAGCCGAAAAGGAGATGGTCTGGCTAAAGGGTTTCTTTGATGAGTTGGGTAAGAAGAATGAGAATAGCGTTCTACATAGTGACAGTCATAGTGCTATTTTTCTTGCGAAGTCAAGAAAGGTGGGCGCAATTTCATTTCCTTTTCCCGAGTGGATTAGAAGTCATTGGAGCTTTGGTCTTTCTATCCTTTTACAAGCCTAATTAGGATTCATTTCTTTGACCGACTATTGCTCTTATAAAAGGAGCAATAGGTGCAGCCTTTTAGTTGATCAAGTCACGGCAGTGCAATAGAGAGAAAGGGAGAAAGAGAAAGGTGGAGAACGCATGGTATAAGTACGTAGGAAGAAGAAAAAAAAAACTATAGAGTTTCAATTGTTATTTTTTCTTCTTTTGTGTGAGGGTGAGATACGAGTGTATTGGAACTTTAGGCTTTGAGTGTTTTTTCTCCTTGTTACTCTTTGTACTTTATCTTTTGATAGTGGATTTTCTCTGAGTCGTCTCTAACGGTAGATGTAGGCTTGTTAAGCTGAACCACTTAAATTTTGGTGTCAAGTGTGATTGTTTTTTGCTTTCTTATTATTATTCACATCTCATGGGCCTTAGAGAAATAAGAGATATTTCCTAACATTGGCACGCTAGAGTCGTCCTTCAAGCTTGAGGATGAGCGAGGATTTATTGGAGATTGTAGATTTACTTCTATTGTTGTATTGTAAGATTGTTCTGTTTGTGAGATTTTGTAATAACTATGCTCAGAAATATATAAGATTTTGTATAGTAGCCGGTTCATTGTAATTTATTTTAAGTTTCACATTTCTTTCACTCTGATAAATGTCTAAAGTAGCCTTTCTAGTTAACTTCCTAATAGTTGACATCGATATTTCTGCTTTAATTCTTAGATTAATTAGTTATTAATTAATACTGTGGATTACAGTTAGATCCCTTAGGACTTATTTAAGAAAGTAAGTGAGTCTGTGGGAGATGCTCAAAAATTTTGAATAAATCAGTATTTTATTTATTTATAAATTTACTAGGGCGTTACAGACCGGCGCTCCTGTTCATTGAACCAGTCATCCCTCATCTCTGTTTGAGCATTGTGCATATCTTGGTTTGTGACAAGTATGTGTGTAGAAGCCTCCCACTTCATCCCTATGTTGCATACACGATGGGTTGTGATGTGGTATGAGCGAATGTATCAATAATAAAATTACTACTCGTAATAGGTCTATGTGAGGGTGTCGAATCTCAAAGACTACAGGGTTTGGTTGTTAAGTGATCAAGATTAATTCCAATCCAATTTAGAAAAGATAATTGATTTTTTTTTTTTGTTTTGCAATTGAAACTAAATAAGAACGTAAAAGCAAGAGTTAAATAAGATTGAGAGGTTATATGGAATTTACTTCACCACTAACCTCATAATGATGATAAACTATATTTAACATGAGAATTTCACTTACATCCATGATATGACTCGTGTCTGTTTGTCAAGCACACAACGATGTCGTTAAGAAAATACATTTATTAAGAAATAAAAATGTAATGCCTCGAAGATTTAACAAGTATAAGGACTTGTATTTGATGGATTTTGTGGAACGTTCGATGTGTGTCGTGATGCACTATGTACACTATTCACCTAAGGTCATGCGTTCAGTTTGTGTGTCAGACCGTATCAAACGTTCGATGCTTTTATAGAACGTTAGATGAACTTTTAAGGAACGTTCGGTGCTTTTATCAGACGTTCGATGGAAACCCTAGAATCGTTGGTTAATAGTACATCAAACGTTTAATGTCGTACCATCGAACATTCGATGAACTTACAAACCCAACAATCTTTAGCCAGACGCTTCAGCTCTATAAATAGGACCCCTACCCCTCCATTTCACTATTCACTCTCGACTTGGAGCTTAGAGAATGTTTGTGAGTGTGTGAGGAAGAGAGTTTGGAGAAGGATAAGGCTTTTAGACTTTGGAGGTATCCATTCTAGCTAAACTCGTTCTCATGTTGTTACCTTGTTTAATTGTTATTGTGTCTTAGTTTCTGTGTGGTTTAGCAATAGGCTTGATCATTTTAAAAGTTTATGATTTTGTGTTGGTTTAAGGAGTTAACACTTTGAACCCTGTTTTTTAAGTGTGAAATCCCTTATTTTCCTCTGGTGAGACCTTAGGAAGAGTTGAAATCTAGAAAGAACTGAGATTCTGATCTGGAATGAGTTTCTAAACCTCATCAAACGTTCGAGCTTCCTGATCAAATGTTCGATGTTCGGGCTTGGAATGTTCGACACTCTTGGTCAAACATTGGATGCTCGGGCAGATTGTCCTTTTGGTTTATTAGAGGCCTATGACTTGTTTAGTTCTAGGCATAAGACTAATGATAAGATCATTTTTCAAATTCAGAAGTTGGAGACTGCGTGGAAGATTACTTGGTTAATCCTTACGATTCAAGTGAGTAAAAACTCACACGGATACTTGTTATTGTTATACTTTTCACATAGCATGACTATTTTGATGTACAAAACCTGAATGTTTACAACTCTCATGAAATGCCTTTTTATTCTCAACTGTGAACTCCATTTTTTAAAACAGTTGTGATTAACAAAGATAATGAAATGATGAGTTGTGAAAAGCATGCATATAAAAGACACAAAAGACTAATGTGCATCGTATGACAAGGTACACCGAACGCATGGGCTTACTATTATTACAAGTTGATTCTATGGTCAAATGTTTCTTTTATGATGAGGGCCTTGGATCCAATGGTTAAAAATTTGTGATCGGCGCACCATTCTTCGAGTGGCGTCACCGTTATGGCTTTGCTAGTCAATGTGGGCTACTCGGGGTCAGATTGCTAGTATAAGACGATATATCACATGTTTTTCAATATATCATGTATCATATAAATATATTGCATTATCATGACATGTTTATGCAAAAGATGCGAATAACAATGACTGTGATTTATAAACTGAGTTCACAAAATGATAACTTGGATAACATGTGCATTATTACTCACTAAGTTATGGACTTACTCTTGTATCTTTTTATCTATGATCTTATATTGCTACATAGATAATTTAGACGATGACGGAGTATTCGAGGAGTATGGTCTAGTTAGAGTACATTCTCCGGGTGATCTTTGAAGAACTAGATCCCATATGGCTAAATAGGATGTGGCGTGCTGGAAGAGACTCCTGACACGACATGATAGATATAGTCTATATGCTTTACGTTGTGAAGACTAGGCTGTGATTGTTGTTATCATGTCAAGATTTGGGTTGTAATCTTTTGTGTTATTTCAATGACTGATCTTTGATCACACTTTGATGACGATGGTTATTTATAATAGGAATAACTTTACTTACCCCCCCTAAATTGTCACGACTTTTGCAATGTCACCCCCAAACTTCAAAATATCTCAATTTAGTGTATCTAAGTTTGAATTTTTTGCAATGTCCCCCCCTTAGTTAGGATTTTACGGAAAATCCTAACGGAAGGGTGTTAAAATACCTAAATACCCTTAATTTTTTTCAATTTTCATTTTTTTAAAAAAAACAAGTGACCCATGACTGGGTCACATTGTGACCTACCGTGGGTCACGACTAGACCCACGGCTGGGTCAAGGCGTGACCCAATGTAGTTCACGTCGTGACCCAGCGTGGGTCACGACCAGACCCACGGCGGGGTCTGGTGGTGACCTTGTTGTGGGTCTGGTGACCCATGGTTGGGTCACTAGGTGCCCCACTGTGGGTCTGCTAACCCACGTTTTGGTCACCTTGTGACCTAAACAGGCCAAACCCATAGATTTTTTTTTAATAAAAGAAATAATTTTTTATTCAAAATTAAAGGTAAATTTGTAATTTTTAAAAAAAGTTAGGAGCATAAAAGTCATTTTACCCATTTGACCGTCTGACTTGACATAATTGGATAACGGAGGGAGGACATTGCAAAAAATTAGAACTTGGATACATTAAATTGAGAGATTTTGAAGTTTGAGGGGGACATTGCAAAAGTCGTAACAATTCAGGGGGGTAAGTGAAGTTAACCCTTTATAATATTAAGGTTGTTTTTCAGTTATTCTGGTATTCTTTTTTTGTGGGTATTAGTTGCTATCTCTATTCTTTATAAATGACAATTCTTCCACTATAGACTCTCATCTTTGAGAGTGTATGATCCCTAAGTTTTAACCTGAAGGAGGTTAAGGTTGGGAGACGAACCGTTAAGTCATTTACCAATTAAATAATTATGTTGGGGCGTTACAAAAAATAACCTATGTTCGGTAGGCAGGAATCATCCATCTAACCATTAAGATGCGGTACGATCTGTCTTCCCTAGGTATGAACTATGAAATCTCTTAAATACCATATACGCAGTCAATGGATAAGCATAACCCATCTGTCGACAAGCATGAATTGTCTACCTCAATTAAACTAACCTAGGGTGTAGAGCAATTCATCCTTACTAGGCATGACCTATCAAATCTTATTGATTTCATGTCAATTAAAACCGTTGTAAAACCATCATTCGTATAGTCACTGAAAATACAAATGTCAATTTCAATTGAGACAAACAACTTTCTAAGACAAGACAAGAGGTTTATCAAAATTGAATGTAGACGTTCAAACACAATTACAAAGTATTCTCTAGGTTAAACAACCATCACTCATTTTCATAAAATTCTCAACACAATTACACCATCATTAATTGAAAAAGGTTACATTAATACCCTATGAATGAATTAGCCGCTCATGGAGGTTCTAGAAATCGCCTTCGTTGAAGATAAATCCATCCTAAGAAGCTGGTGCCCACGTTCTGCCCTATTCTCCAAAACCTCTGTCAATCTCCTTTTCATTTCTATTATGTAATGTGACGTGCCTATTTTGAACGAGTATGAGATGTATTTATAGAGTACAAGCGATTTTGTGCAGTCCAGATCATCCATTCCAAGTGGGCAAAACATTATATTACAAAAAAGCTAAGGGATTAACATATACGAGTTAAAGGACTTGAATGTGCAACATTAGTGCTTATCAGGTTGCAAAACCCAATGACAACGTCCCTATAAGGACCTCAATAAGGGTTCCAATAGGCCTCTGGTGAAGGGGGACTCAGCAGAGGACAGAGGTCTCGAGATAAACCAAGAGTCGAAGAATTCCTACATTTCCCATTGGAAATATGTTCTCTCGAAGAAAGATGAGGCGAGGTTGCGGGAGTTGTATCTTATCCTGAGACTGTAGTGATCAAATTGGCTAACCCCGACAAGGGGCTTCAGTACACAAGAAGTGCCAAGAAGACTATCTTTATGAGGACATGTTAAAGGCGAGTCTTCTCTTACCTTTCCCGTATGTGGTTCGTGTAATACCCCATTAATATTAAGGGATTTATTAAATAAAACACAAATATTTGTCTAATAAATTAACACCCATGATTTAAAATATCTAAAAATAAATCAATTTTCTAAAATTGACCCTGACCGAATGTTCTTTCTGCATAAGTACACGAACATTCGAACATTGTTGTGTAGCACTATTCACACTATCCACATGTCTGCTCTTCATGCAGGCCATCTTTCAACATAGTACACGGAACTTTCAACTAAAACTCTAGAACCGTTGGTCAATAGTACACCGGACGTTTGATCGAGCACACCTGTACATTCGAATGAACCTGAAAAGCACTCTAAACCCTTGGACCACTTGAGCTTGTATTAATCTAACTCCACCTCTATAAATAGACCTCCCCTACGCCTCTCAACTCACACCATTCGTTCAAGCATTCTAGCAACCTAATTTGAGAGAGAAAAATTATAGAGAGAGTGTGTGATTTTTCAAGAGATCCATCCTTCACAAGATAAATCTTGAACCCCAAACCCCTTTCTTCATGTTGTTATCTTACTGATCATGTCATATATCAAGCATTTTGTGAGTTTTAAATGCCATGTCAAATTTTGTAACTTTTCATGCATAAAATTTGTTAAACTTTAAAATAATTATCAATTTACATATGTTTTCATGTTTTATCACATTGATATATTTTAATGTAATTGTATGAGACTAATGAGAACTTGGGTTAAGTAAGTAATAAGGTTTAGGGGTAGTTTTAAGCTATTTATGCATTCTGCTAACCATCAAACATTCCACAATTCTTGGCCGAACATTCGACCTCAATACTGAATATTTGATAGTGGCCAGAAATGCATGATTAGGGTTTTAATGATAGAATGGAGTACGTGTTTCATGATTAGAGCTTGTACGTGTTTAGAATAGCTTTCTCAATGAATTGTATAGGTATGTTTTGCAGTAGCGGATTTTAGAATGTCCAAAGAGTTCGATGAACGTTTGAGGTAAGTAATTAATTATTAAACTGTGTACATTTAATGTGTAATATGCCAGCGAACTGAGCATGTTCTAATTTATGTTATAAGCTTACCAATTTTATAATATGCTTATAATTGCTTCAAATGAATATTTGCTTATATATTCATATTTTACAATAAATAAACAATATCTGCATCGTATGACATAGTACACCGTTTTGTGCTGAATAATGGCCATGAGCTACCATTATATGGGCTTGACCTTATGGTCAAAAAAAATTTACTTTTATATTTGGCTTTGGATTCAATGAGTGTTTTGTAATCAGCGCATTATTTTCGGATGAGGTCACAGTTATGACTTTGCTAATAGCATGGGACACCGTAGATCAAACTCGATTGCACTGCTTGTCATACCCTGAATCATTTTCATATTAAGAATTATTATAAAATATCTTTTTGTAAAAGAACATTTCAAATTATTTAAAACGGGGGGCAATGAATAATCGTTGAGATCGTAGTAATGTTTGTTGGAAACCCTAAACAGCTATGTTTTGTCTTTAAGCATGAACACTTGTTGAATAGTACCCGAACTATTGTATACCATAGTAGTTCACGTCATCCACGCATCTGACCCTCGGCAAAACAGGTGTCAAAAAGTAAACAATCGCTCATTGAATAGTACACGAACGATCGTTTAAGTTTGAATATGGTAATTTCACTTTTGGACCACCTTCACTAGACCATTATTTCTATAAATACCCCCCTTCACCCCTCAGACCATTCATCACTCGTTCCAGAACTATTCCATCCCAAATTTGTGAGACATTAAGAAAGATAAATCCTTGTAGAAGGAAGAGAGGGCTTGGAGGACTTCATTCCCCAATGAGGTAAACCTCAAAACTTCCCTTATCTAGATTCTGTTTATTAGTATTTTACTCATTAGGGTGTTAAACCAAGTGTTTTAAGGTTTATATTATGCATTTTTTAAGGGTTTCATTGTTTTTATGTTAATAATATGTTTTTATAAAATGATTATGAACTTAAGTATGTTTTCACAGTCTTTCACGTTCATGTGTCTTAATATGATTATATGAGATTATTAGAGGGTTTAGATTTAGTTTAAAATAGGTTTATATGTTGCTTTAAGTTTTGTCATGCATTTTGACTTACAAATGAACGATCCACTGTATATAACGAACGATCGTTTATTGGGAATAGGAACGATCGATCTATGCAAAGAACGATCGTTGGTACTCAAGATTGCATGATTAGGGTTTTATGTTAAATTAGGATTACATGCTTTACTAGTGGTCCTTAGAAATAAGATAGTATTCTTAGCATATTTTAGGTTTGTTTCATAGTAACAAGAGTTTTGCAATGACCGAAGAGTTGGATAAGCGTTCGAGGTAAGTAAATAACTGAGTAATGAAACTGCTTTTGTTATGAGATGCGATATGTCAATTGATTGAGCATACTCATTTTATTTGCTTATACGAATATTCTTATATTTCAATAAAAGAACTATACTTGCATTGTATGATATGATGCACCGTCTTGTTAGGAAAAAAACGTCCATGAGTTTACTATTACTACAAGTTAACCTTATAGTCAAATGTTTATTGTTAAATATAGGTCTTGGATCCAATGGTTATAATTTAGTAACCGACGTACCATTCTTTGAGTGGGGTCATTGTTACGGCTTTGCTAGTCAATGTGGGCCACCTGAGGTCGGACTCAGTCAAATTACTAGTATAAGACGGTACGTTTGTAAAATGTCATAAGCACCAGAATTGTACCAGAAGTCCTTCAGGACGTGCAAACCCTGTTGAGAAGGGACAATGTCTCAGGTAAACTATATTGTTAATATATAACTTAATTTTTAATATATCTATATCATGTTCTTTGCATTAAAACTTAGGTACTCAATTTCCGAAATTATGTTATTTCTTAAAAAATGAATCAAAGCTTTCTATATGGTGTAATAATGAAAATAGAGTGCCATTTTATAAATTCCATTAAAATCATGACATTTAGACCATTTTGGAAGTTGTTTCATGAAAATAGTTTCATGCTATTTTACTTACTAAGTCGGTAAACTTACTCAATTATTTTTCTTCCCTGTAAAACATCCCGGTGTTTTACCACCAGGAATTCAACCAAATGTGAGTTATTTCTTCGGAAGAATGATATCAGAAAGACAGTTCGCATATTCAGGTTTGAATGGTTGATTTAGTTATTAAGCTATGTGTTCATTATTGAGGATAGAACTGAATATACCTATATGATGTTTACTAAGCTCAGATAAACTACTTTCGCTATCAGCTCTGATAAATAGTATTAAGTAGTTATAAGTAGCGGATCTAGTCAATTACCTGTTAATTGGTATGGACACCCTACAAGGAAGTACTTCTGGTGGGTTAAATTAATTGACCTAAACCAGAGAATTTTGGTGATCCTCAAGCCGATATCTTACAGATCCTCATTCTACCAGGGTAAAAGGATCCCTGAGTCTTAATCTATGTGGTTATAGCTGGGAGACGTACCATGAAATTAATTACAAATTAATTAATGTTCTGAGGCGTTACACTGCTAGTGTAAGATGGTAAGTTTGTGTAATATCCAAGACACCGGTATTGTACCAGATAGTCTCTCGAGAACTGAGAACGTGAAAACCTGATCGGGAAGGAGTTAAGGGCTTGAGTAGACTATACGTAGGAAAAGATGTCCTGCTGACAGTTCGTGGGTTTCTCGGTGCATACCACTTGTCACCGTGTGGCGAGTGGTTATGGACTTTTAAGGCACAAAAAACCAAGCTAGTTGATGTGCCAAACAAGCACTTCAACCACAAAACCTAGATGACTAATTTCTTTTTCATCTCTAGCGAATGATGGGAATTCTGCTCATGGGATCTTGGCACTCCCATGGTTTAACACCCTACCTTTTACAAAAAGGTGTAAGTACTTTAAAACACTTTTCTTTGTTTGATTAGCAATAAACTATGATTATAAGAATAAAAGTAGGATTGTTAAGTTTTCAAAGTAATGTATGAAGCAATGCGAGATTGAAACGTATGAGCATGATGTATGATGTATATTAGGACTTCTGAGATCCTTAAGAGTTTTGTTTAAAGCTTGAGATTTGGTTCTAGTAGGTGTTTTTAGTGATTCTAGCTTCGATTGACCTTCAAGGATCGATCGAGCAATGAAAACATAATTTGTTAATTAAGGTTAATGTACGGATGGTGGGCACATGGGTATAAAGACTTGACCATGTGGTCCACAGATTCAGTTATCATGTTTGGCCTTGAATTCAATGGTTTTGTAGTTAATTGATGCAACCATGTTTGATTGATGATCATTACAGGTGGCATTGCTAGTAGTGTGGGCCACTGTGGTGGTACTACAGATCCTACATGACAACGCAAACCCTACCAAGAAGAGGGTTAAGGGATTAGGTAAACCATATGGAGGAAAGTTATGGATTATGAGTATTTTTGTAAAATATTAAAATCATTAGTCTATATGACTTTTTCGCATTAAAATAAAATGTGAATTGTCCGTGAAATTATGTCTTCCCATATTTCAAAATCAATACCATTTTCAATATTCACGTATTAACAAAGGCAACACTTACCATTTTTAAAAAACTCATGACATTCTCAATTACTAAGTTGTTTTTTCTCCATGAACGAGGCTTGTTACATGACAAGTTCCATGATAATTTACTTATTAAGTCATGGATTCTCATAGTTACTTTTCCACCTATAAGACATCTTGGTGTTTTGCTGTTTAGCATTTTATCGAAGAGAAAGATTATAGCAATTCACAAGGTTGGAGATGCGAAGTGAAAAGCTTATGCAGGCATTTTTACATAGTATAGATAGATGGCAATGTTTAGTGTTATTTCAGCTCAAATCATTGCTTTCCATTTTTCGCTATATTTTACTCTGATATGTGTTGTTTAAGGTAGCAATTCCAGCTAATTACAAGTTAATTAGTATAAATGCATCCGAGTTAATTATTTTTTGGGGAGTTACACTATGAGTCTGCTGAACCATGGCCATAGATTTTCTTTTCTTTTTCTATTTTACTCTTATTTTTGTTTAATGTTTTTAAGTAGGGGTAATTTTGTATTTTTATTAGTTTTATAGGGGTATAAGGGACATTTGATTTGTTAACCGTCTGATTTAACTATAAACTCTAACGGTAGGATGATTTTGCAAACTTTTAAAACATGGTGACACGACATTACAACTTTTTAAACTTACTCTTATTTTTGTTAAATTTTTTAAGGGTAATTTTGTATTTCTATTAATTTTATAGGGGTAAAAGAGACATTTCTCCTGTTAACCATGTAATTTAACCGTAAATCTTAACGGTAGAGTGACTTTGCAAAATTTTAAAATATGACAATCCAATATTACAACTTTTTAAACTTTAAAAATATGATTGTAAAAGTGCCACAACATCAAAAAGTGAAATTTATTTATTTATTTTTCAGGCCTAGTATGATACCTCGAGTCGTGGGTGAAATACGGAGAGCATGACAACAGGGTCTCTCATAGTTGTTTTTTTTTTTAATGGTATGAATTGCAGCAGAAAGTAGCTAGGACCACAAAGAGAGAAACAGAGAGAGAAACATATTTCTTTTTCCCCTTAGAAAATTAAAGTAAAATACAATTTTAATGTGCCCACACCGATGGCCATGTTTTTAGGCCGTATATTCCAACGTCGGAAGGTTTACATGATCATCCCAGTTATGATCAGGTGAGTCAAACTTCTAAGTTAAGCCTTGATTACAACAAATTTAGATCACTTATATATATATATATATATATATATATATATATATATATATATATATATATATATAATATATATATATATTATAATTATCATTAATCTTATCTTTTTCTCTTAACAATCAATGAAAAATCCTTTATCCACACAAATCTCCCACAACGGTGGATCGAGTCCTAATATTCTCTAAGTATTTCTGAATTAGAAAACTATTGAAAATATGACAAAGAATTTAACAAAAGAAAAGGAAAGATTGACCTTATTGCTAATTTAGGGAGGACAAACCTTTTTTTTTTTTTTTTTTAATTCTCCAATTCCTCTATATAATTCTCACATGTATTTTTAATAAAAGAATTCTCATATCAGGCCTGAAAAAAATGTTAATTTAATAAAAATAATTATAAAAATTATCCCATTCAAAAGAAAACTTTTATCTCTAGAGATCCATCTAGAGAGCTCATCATGGGAGATCCTTTGGCAAGAAGCAATTTAAAAGGGGTCCAGCTTGTTTTCTGTCTAGGTTAGGTTTCTCGTAAGATAGTTTGTCAAAGTTTGAATAAAAACTTTCCGCGTAAAAAGTCAAAGATTACTGTTACGACTAATCCTTTGGTCAATCTTCTGCGTACACACCAATCGCAAACTTTCTATGAACTACCTAGTTAGTTCTATGATATTATACCCTTTTTTAAAAAAAAAAAAAAAGCAAATAATTTACTAGAGATGTGAAAATATCTCCAAAAACATATATACCTTGATCGTTGAGTTATTCTCCACTATTTCACAAAATATCGGTCGAGATTTATCTTGTTTTATATAAGTAAGATAAACAAGAATGGCAAGTTTTTTTTTTTTTTATATATATATATAATAATTTGTTTTTATCTTCTTTTTTTTTATATAAATAATTTTAAGGGTAATTTAAGTAGATGAAGTAAAAGAATTCACGGTACTTGTAATTTTTTTTGTCCATTTTAACTTATAAAGTTGTATTAGTTAAAAGGGGTACACAAATGTCACTTCTTAAAATTTGGTAATCTAAACATTTCAAAAAAAAAAAAAGGGGAAATAATTTAAACGCTTCGGTGTATTTTCCTCAGGAAAAAAAAATAGACAGTTTTCTTGTCCATTCATTTTATGTCTATAATTAATGTCATTATCTACTATTTTGACAAAAACAAAAAAGAAATCCTTCTTGATGTTAAAATGACAAAGTTAATTTATAAAGAACGTTAAAACTTACATCAACTTCAACCACTAAAATCCGTGTGTACACCTGGCCACCAATTATTCCCTTGTTAGCAGCGAATCAAAGAACAGATCAGCATTGACTTTGTTTCCTTGGTTAGAGGAGAATTCATTTTTTTTTTTAATTTTTTATTTTTAGTCTTTAAAATTTTATTTGAGCATATCAACACGAATCCCAATAGTCACGATTGTTTATTTTTTTATTTTTCCCAAAACCCCAAAGGTCACGATCTTGATTTCTCAATGGAGGCACCTAATATGCCCCTTTTATGTTAATAGGTTCAACTAACATCATTATTCGTTGGTTACCTAACAATTACAGGTCTACTTTAGACCAAGTAAAATTTAATAAACAATCTAATACAAAATCTCTCAAGCTTTACAAAAGTGTAGAGAAATTCTACAAGATCCGACAAACTTGTCGTAAAATATAAGCTATTCCAGGACTAATAAGATTTACGACAATTATCGATTTGAATTACTAATATTTTGAATAGGTAATATGAAATCTTACATGTTCAAGTAGCTACATAATTTATTTAGACAGATAAATTTTATATAAAAATTTTTAAATTTTATATTTAAATTATTAGCAATTCAAATAATTGTTGTAAATAGATCCAATCGTGAACCAACCTCCTCTAAGAAATAGAGCCAATTAAGTTTATGCAAATTTTCTCTCTTATATATATAAAAATATATGTATTAATTTACAATCAAAAAGTAAAATTATGCTTTATTCCATAAACCAAAAAGTAAAATCGTGCAGTAGATTTTACCCAAAATTAATCACTGTCTCTCCAAATCTTCTATAACGTCGTCTTCCTCACGGGAATGAACTCTTCTTGATGATCTGTCCCTACCAAGTATCCTTCTGAATGAGTTTAATCGTGAGGTTGAACCACTAACCTTTTCTGAGGATTGGGTAGGACCGGCCGATGTCCCTTCCATGCATGACAATCCAGAAAAGATTTGGGGTGGAGCCGTTTGTGCGCTACCACCGGCTGGACCAGCCGGCGCCTCACGGTTCACGGGCCGAACCAGCGGCTCCGCCTCGGTTCGACAAATAGGACACGTAGAGTGCGAACCCAACCATTTATCTATGCACTCAGCATGGAAAATGTGCTTACAGTTTGGAAGCAATCTTGCAATCTCTTCATTCTCTATCATGCTTAGACAGACAGCGCACTCCGTAGCCGACGTTGCATCTTCGGCCTCTCCGTCCTTACGGTTGAAAACAAACACGGGTAACGACGCGATGACCGTCGCATCGAGCCCTCGGTTGGGTTGCTCGCCGGAGCGAGCATGAGTTACGGCTAACCCCAGTTGATGTAGAGCGGCTCGGCGACGAGCTTGCCGCCGTAGGACACACCTTGCATATACGTGTAACGAAATAACTAATACGACCACCACCGATAATGATATGATCGCAGTGACCATGATCTTGCTATTTAAATCATATGCGTTCCTCTGAGTAAACGGCGGATCGTCGTCGTGGTCATCTTCGCGACCAGAAGGTAAGTTCCAGGAGTTCGGGGAGGACATGGTTGCTTTGTGTTGGCGTGGCGGTGATGGGGGAGGAGATAGAGGAGGTTTATAAAACTTTGCGTGCTGTGAGAAAGCTGTGTCGTGGGTTGAAGTCTTTGTGTTTGTGTTTATGTGTGCGTGTGGGAACTGCCGAACTGGGTTTGTTTTTTTCTTAGGAAAAACTGAAGAACAAGCGAATAAGGAGTAATTCACCGGTTATACTCCTTTTTTTTTTCAAAGATGTTGACTGTAGACTTTTGACTTTTGACTTGCATCTTCCACATTTTATTTCTATGGAATTTTCCACTCCCCTGGCCCTTAATTTCGAAGTAGTTTCATCTCATACACTTGAATGGTTTTTGTCAAAGCAGTAAAAATAAATTATATAAAAGTCAATATTTAGAGGGAAAAAGCTTGTGGACCAAATAAAGAGTAATGCCGTTGTATATATACCACATTTGTAAGTTGATGTTAATGTTGTACTTCCAACTAATTATGAAGGCTCCGTCTCTTTTGATGTCAAATATTTTTTTGTTAGAAAAATATTTATAGAGAAATTATTTTTAAACGGTCTTTAGTGCGTATAAAAAATCACAAATATTTTTTTTATATTTTCATTCAACCATATTAACCTTTAAAAATTAATTTTTATTCACCACATAAAAATATTAATATTTTTTTTTAAAAAAAAATTAACTTAAAAATTTGAATTCCAACGAAGTTCCAACAGTGTACCAGCTGGATCTCGACGGTGTCCCAAAAGAGTCACAGTGGAGTCCCCTTAGGACGATGGGACACCGACGGTGTCTCAGAGGGATCATGGCAGGGTTTGGGCTGGGTCATAACTAAGTCTTAGCAAGGTCATGACGGGATCCCAACAATGTTCGGTGGTGTTCTGAAGGGGTTACAATGGGGTTCGGATGATGTCTCGATTGGTATCGGTGGTGTCTTTGGGGTGTCTCGACAAGGTCCTAGCGGTGTCCGACAGTATCATGTTGAGGTTCCAGCTTGGTCTTGGCAGGGTCTCAACTGAATTCTGGCAGTAGTCAATCGAGGGCTGGCAGTGTTTTGACAGTGGTCCAACAATTTGAAAATGAGAAGCTCATGTTCGAAAAATAACTTACAATTTTAAAAAATGGAAATCATTTTTAAAAAAATTAAAGAAGCTTTTTCGATTAAATCAAAAATATTATTTGTTGACTATTATTTTCTGCTGCACCAAGAAAATACGAAAAAGATTTAAAAAAAATCATTTTAAGCCGAAACAAACGGAACATTAGATTTATTTAATTTTTTAAACAAGAATTAATTCAATGGTTGGTTGGGACTTACACATTAAATTGTTGAATAAAAATATAATTTCTAACATTACTTCAAAACAAATAAGAATAATAATAAAAATATTTTTATTCTACAATTATGCCACAATACTTACGTATAACAATTTAACCAATACTTAAATCATCGTTATAAAATAATTATAAAATAAAACTATCATATATAGCAATATTACTAGCTAAATAAATTAAAGGAAAAAGTTGTTGCTGAAAAAAGTCATGTTAGTAATTAACCAAGTACGTCAATTTTGGTCGGTTTATTATTTCTCCTTATTTTGCTAAGAAACAGGGTTTAATTCACGTTCCCTTCAGTTAAGTCAAAGCCCCAAAACTGTAGCTAAATGTTACAATCAATTCAATTAAGATATGGTCCCTCCGACTCACAAAAAAAAAAAAAAAAAAAGATATGGTCCCTCCGGAATTATGGTAAGAGATGTATTTTATTAATTTAAGTTTATTGTTCTAAGATGTGGACATATATAATTTTTATTTTTATTGGTAATAATTAACTTATTACACGCTAAAAGTCATGAAAATTGTGATTTTCTTTTTCAATTATAGAGAGTTGTGAATTTATCAATTTAAAATATGCCCAAAAAAGGAGGGCGAGAAGAATTAGACGGTGGAGAAAGGAGAAAGTCTAAAATAAGGAGGGCCCCCCGTAAAGAATAATGAATAAGGATTTAGAAAATTGACCATCTTTTAATTTATTTACCGATTTTATTTTATTAGTGTATTTTTTTTTTTATTGTTGCTTATGTTAAATATTATATGTGAGACTGGTTGTCGGCACATGTGTGAAATCGAAATCGAAATCGATTATTTCTTTTTCAAATTTCATGTTATATACGGCACACCAGATCTCGAATCAGAAAAACTTATTCAAGGGGTTTTCACATGACTCCAAGTCTCGACGAAAACGGAATTCTGGTTCAGTATTTCTATTGGTTTTAACATTTGATTTTTCTTTTTTCTCTCTTTCTTAATTTCTTTGTTTTCTTTTTCATATATTAGCCCATTTGTTTCGACGTAAAATGATTTGCAGAAAAATAATTTCAGGAAAATTAATTTTTGCCGAAAATATTTTTTAGTGTTTGGTGCGTACGAAAAATCGTAAATATTTTTTTTATATTTTCAGCAAATAATATTAACCTATAAAAAATAAATAAAAATTGGTTTTTTATGCACAATTTAAACATATTAATATAAATTATCCAGAACGAGTCCCGGTCGGGTCCCGAAGATGTTCCAGCTAAGTCTCGGCGATGTCCCGGCAGGTCCCGGGCGGGTCTCGAAAATGTCCCTAGCGGATCTTGAAATTGTCTCAGACGAGTCCCGATGATGTCCTGATCGGGTCCCAGTGATGTTCCAACCAGGTCCCGGCAATGTCTCGGTCGGGTCCCGAAAATGTCTCGGACGGATCCCGACAATCTCCCAAGCAGGTCCCAATCCGGTACGAGCGATGTCCTAAGCGGGTTCCAGCGATGTCTCAATCGGGTCCCAACGATGTCCCAGGTGAGTCCCAACTAGGTCTCGGCGATATCCCGGTAGGGTCCCAGCGATGTCCTAGGCAAGTTTTGGCGGTGTCCCAAGCGGGTCCCAGCGATGTCTCAGTCGGGTCCTAACAATGTCTCGGATAGGTTCTGAAAATGTCTTGAACGAGCCCCGAAAATGTTCCGGGTGAGTCCCAACTAGGTCCCGGCGATATCCCAGGAGGGTCCCAACCGAGGTCTCGACGGTTGTCCCAGCAAGCTCCCGGTAATGTCTCGTCGAAGTCTCGACAATGTCTCGGGTGGGGCCCGAAAATGTCCCGGGTGGGTCTGGTCCCGACGATGTTCTAGGTGGGTCCTGGAGGTGTCCCAAGCAATTCTTGATAGTGTCTCAGGCGGGTCCCGACTATGTATCAGGCGAGTTCGAAAATGTGCTGGGCCTGGTCCGGCGATGTCCCGGTCTGTTCCGAAAAATGTTTTCGGGTGGGTTCCCCGGCGATGTCTCGGGCAGGTCCCGACCGGGTCCTAGCGGTGTCCCAGGCGGGCTTTAGCGATGTCCCGGTCGAGTTTCGACAATATCCCGAGCGGGTCTCGAAAATGTCCCGAGCGAGTCCAGACCAAGTCCCAGCAATGTTCCTGGTGGGTCCTGAAAATGTCCTAGGTTGGTCCCGGCGATGTCACGGTCGTGTCCCGAAAATGTCTCGAGCGGGTCCCGGCGATGTCCCGAGTAGGTCCCGACCGGGTCCCGACGATGTCCCAGACAGGTCTCAGCGATGTCCAGGTCGGGTCCCGACAATATCCCGGGCGGATCTCGAAAATGTTTCGAGCGAGTCTTGACCAGGTTTCGGCGATGTGCCGGGCGGGTCCCAACTAGGTTCCAACGGGGTTTGGTGGTGTTTTGGCTGTAGTCTGGCGATTTGAGAATGTGACGCGCAAACTTGGAAAATGGTTTACGGTTTTAAAATGGGGAAACTATTTTACGAAAATTAAAGAAGATTTTTCGGTTAAACTGAAAATGGTTTCCGTTGACTATTATTTTACGCCCACCAAACACCAGAAAACACGAAAAATGATTTCTAAAAATTATTTTACGTTGAAACAAACGGGGCCATAATGTTATAAACTACGTGCTGACGACAAAGTGATAGTTATTGGAAAGAGTAATGTTATATTTTTAATTTTTTTGTTCAACTTATTCAACTTTACATATATGGATAAGATAGGTTTCACAAATGCAAAAACAAACTCTTTAAAGAAAAAAAGAAATAAAGAAAAAAAAAAAAAAAAAAAAGGGTTCACATACGGACACCTAACTCTATTCAATTTCGTGAGCACCACCACTTTCATAGTCGATGGTGGAATAAAATTAGCATTTTTTTTTAATTATCTCATATTTCGCTAATTATATTCCTTTTGAACTTCTGGCTACCAGAAGTGTGGAAATATAAACAGTTTCCTTGGTAATAGAACTTTCTAATAATTTAATTGGTCTACTAATAGCGTAAAAATGGAGTTGTCCATGAAGAAATTAAAAATTTCAATCGACTTGGAAAAGAATTTTCTGTCATTAAAGACCGCAGTGTGGTGGCTCAATTTTTCTCTCACTTGTCGAAAATTTGTAAGATTTCTAATGGCCCCAGATAAAGTGCCAGAAGAAAGATTGGCTTGGTGCTTGACTTCAAAACTTAGAAACCAAAAAATGGAATTTATTTTTATATAATCAAATCAATTGAGTTATTCCCCCTTCCCCTTTCCCTGATGTATCTCAGAAGAAAAACAAAATCAATTGAGTTATAATAATAGAACCAAACTACTGAAGTAGACGAACTCACACGCCCAACTACAAGGATCTACAGAGTCTTTGTTACGAAAAGAGTTAAGGGTCTGTTTAAGATTGTGATTTTAAAAAGTGAGATTTTAAAAATAGCGATTTGAAAATTTTATTTTTGAAAACGTAGTTAAGTGTTTGGAAAAATCGCAGTTTAGCCTTTAAAATTTTGTGTTTTTAAAAAAACACTAATTTACCTGCGATTTGAAAACGCAAATTTTTTACGTTTTTAAATCGTAATTTTTTTAAAAACGCAGTTTTCAAATAATTCAATTTTTGCAATATAGTTTAAAATCGTACTTATTGTTTACGAAATCGCAACTCTAAACGAACCCTAAATTAGAGTCATAGTCTTTTAGTTAATACATAGCACTGTAGTAGGTCTCTATTGTAGTATTTATTGCAATAGAATTCCATCTCAATAAGGAATTAATCTCCACCAATTGTAATATCTATTTAAGTGTGTTTGAATATTAAAAAATAAGTAGAAAATTAATTGTCTTTAAACCCTATATTAGTCAAAAGATCTTGGTTCCCTCCAAACCTAACAAACGTGTGATCATGCACAGAAGTTGCCTTCC